>PVJS01043418.1:0-17078 GCA_004027185.1 Glis glis | reverse complement strand
GTGGCACATGCCTGTAATCCCAGTACTTGGGAGGCTGAGACAGAAGGATCGCAGGTTCAAGGACAGCCTCAGCAAGTAGTGAGACTCTCATCAACCTAGTGAGACCCTGTTTCAAAATAAGAAATAAAACAGGGCTGGGGGTGTACCTTGGAGGTAGAATGCCCCTGGGTTTAATCCCCAGTACCACAAAAAAAAAAAGAGAGAGATGCTGGAACAGCTAAACCAAATGAATGTATCACAAAATAATGACACATATGCTTAGAATATCAGTTAGAAATCTTACCAGGAACTTAGCCTAAAATCTACTCTTATTACTGAATTGTGTACACCCCAAATTCATATACTGAAGCCCATACCTCCGATGTGATGGTATTTGGACATGGGAGGTAATTAGATTTAGGTGAGGTCGTTGAGGGTGGAGCCCTCGTGATAGGATTAGTACTCTAATAAGGAGAGACATCAAAATACTTTCATACACACACGCACACTCTTACACTCATCCTCTCACTCACCGTGGCATGTGCTCTTGCTAGCGTGCGCTCTCGCTCTCTCTCTCTCTGCCATTTGAAGACACAGAGAGAAAGCAGCTATTTGCAAGCCAGGAAGTCAGCCCTCACTAGAACCTGACCATCTGGCACCCTGATCTTGGACTTTCCAGTCTCCCAATCTGTGAGAAATAAACTCCTGTTGTTTAAGCACCGGTAGTCAATAGTACTTTGTTAAGGCAGCTCCAAGCAGACCTACTAATATAACTAAGGTAATAAAGAGCCTGTCAGGCAGTACCTCCTCAGCCGTGCGATTGCTGTGCCGTTGGTAGGTGAGGGAAGACAGACTCAGCAGGTGGGTCTTTGTTACCAAGGGATCAAGGCAGTGATCAGCATTCTCTTCAGTGGGTGAGGCCATCAGGTGAACAGTCATTTGACTTAGGTCACTCACCATCTGAGTCACACTCCATTCAGAGATGAGGCGTCGCATCACTGTGCCGGCTGAGAGAGAGAGACACAGAGTCCATGCAGAACAGTATGGAAGAATAATGCGAGTCATTACGGTTGGAAGGAAATGGAACTAGGAAATAAAAGTAAAGGGAGTTCTTTTTATTTATTTACTTATTTTTGGTGGTACTGGGGATTGAACCAGGGCCATTCTACCTCCAAGTTACACCTTCAGCCCTATTTTATTTTATTTATTTTATTTTTTTATTTTTTTTATTTTTTTTTTGCGGTACTGGGGATTGAACCCAGGGGCGTTCTACCTCTGCGCTACACCCCCGGCCCTATTTTTTTATACTTTATTTTGAAACTGGGTCTCACGAAGTTGCAGAGGGCCTCACTAAGTCACTAAGTAGAGAGAGAGAGAGGGAGAGAGAGAGAGGGAGAGAGAGAGGGAGAGAGAGAGGGGGAGAGAGAGAGAGAGAGAGAGAGAGAGACAGGGAGAGAGAGAGACAGGGAGAGAGAGAGAGCGAGCTGAGGCCGGCCGTGAACCCGGATCCTCCGGTCTCCGCCTCCCAAAGTACTGGGACTACAAGCGTGTGCCACCACGCCCGGCTCCTATTTTATTTTTATTTTGAAACAGGGTCTTGGTAGGTTGATGAGTCTCACTACTTTCTGAGGCTGTCCTCAAACCTGCAATCCTGTCTCAGCCTCCCAAGTACTGGGATTATGGGCATGCACCACCATGCCTGGCTCAACCAGCCCTTTTTATTTATTGATTGATTGATTGTGTGGTACTGTGGATTAAACCCAGGAGCTTTCTATCTCCAATTTACACCCCCAGCTCTATTTTATTTTTATTTTGAAACAGGGTTTTTCTAGGTTGATGAGAGTCTCACTACTTACTGAGGCTGTCTTTGAACCTGAGATCCTTCTGTCTCAGCCTCCAACTCCTGGGATTACAGGCAAATGCCACCACACCTGGCAGCCCTTTTTATTTTGAGACAGGGTTTCAATAAATTGTCTAGTCTGAACTTGAACTTGCAATCCTCCTGCCTTAGCCTCTCAAGCGGTGGGATTACAGGTGTGTGCCACTGTGCCCAGCTAAAAGTCTTTGATCTTACCTTGAGGTATAAGCCGCTGAGTCCCCCGAGTAAAGACATGGCCCTGACTGCACTCAATCTGGATGCCTCGTTGCTGGGCGAATGAGGCCCAATAATGCACCTGGCACAAGAGAGCATGAGACTGAACAAAGGGCGGCATGAGAGAGATGATTAAGATATCCAACTAGAGAAGTAAGAAAATTAGAGAAGGGGAACCGAAGTTGTCAGACCCTGACCTGCAGCTGGGGAAAGAGCGCAGTATAGGAAAGCTGCTTGTAGTGCTGGCCAAGTTTCTTCTTACTGGGTTTCAGGTTATTGAAGAGCTTTCCCCTGCAGATAGGCCTTGTGACACTAGTCCAAGTTGCCCAGAAGTTTTGCATCCAGCGTAGGGTACTACTATATAGCAGAATTCGGGGCTGGGATATTGCTGCAAAGGAAAGAATAGATATATCCTAGCTGTGGCTGAAACACAGAAGTGAGGCTCAATTCTTCCCAAGCTTCAGGTTTCAGAGGTTTAAAAACCCAAATAGTTCCCAGCCTCATAATGAATATCCCCAGCAAGCTCTTCTTTCAAGGGTCTAAGCTCTTTGCTTTCACCTATTGCTATGGTCTGGGTATTTGTTTTCCCCTCGATCCCCCCAAAATTCTTAGAGTGAAATCCTTAAAACCCAAGGTGATGGTATTAAGAGGTGGTGCTTTGGGGAGGTGATTAGCTCATAAGGGCAGAGCCCTTATCAGTAGGATTAATGTCCTTATAAAGAGGGCCCAAAGGAGCTCATTGGCTCCTTCCACCAGGTGAGGACACAGCAAGAAGGATCATCTATAAGAAACAGGCCCTCACCACACACTAAAACTGCTAGCACCTTGACCCTGAACTTCCAAGACTCCAGAACTATGAGAAACAAATGTCTGTGGTCATAAGCCACCCAGTTCATGGTGTTTTGTTATAGCAGACCAAAAAGACACCAACCCTCTCTCAAAAAAGGTCCTAACCCAAATTCTCCACTGCCCTTCTATCCTCTCTCCTTCCTTCAAGATGAAGTCCTCAGTGTCCAAGCCCATCCTCCCCGCTGCCCCAGGCCCAAGCCTCACTCCCGCTGTGCCGAGTCAGATCCATCTTGATGGAGAGATTGAGGTTCTCAGAGCGGAAGGCCCGGTAGGAGTCATGTAGCTGGCCCACAGGCACCTCAGGCAGGAACTCTGGGGCCCTCAGGGTGACACTGTGGTGATCATGGGGGTTCCCATGGCACAGCCACTGTAGGTCCAGTGTCATGCAGAGGTCAGGCAGGTGAAGGAAGCAGCAGTCGTCATACCTGCCTCAAAACAGAGGCCCAGTCCTCAGTGACCTGGTCACTTGCCTCCCCTTGGCTTTTCCCCTCTCCCTCCACCCTGAGCCCCCCACCCTGCTGATGCCCCACCCTTCACTCCACTCACTTAGAAGCTGTTCTCACGTTGATATCCAAATCACCTTTGAACACAAACTGACCAGGTTTCCAATGAAAAGAAAGGTGGCTCCATTCCCAGTGCATATTTTCAGTGGTGTTGTATGGATCCTATAACCATCCCAAAGAACTTTGTGAGGTATGGATCAGAGAACCACTCTCATCTCCTAAATCAGTACCTTTCTCTCTCCCCTGACAGGCTGTCCAGGCCCCAATCATACCAGGGTCCCTCACCTCCGTGGCCAGCTGGTGCAGGTTTGCCTGTTCAATGTCCATGTGCCAGTCCCCATGGAATAGAAGACGGCTCTTGTCCCACCAGGGCAGGGGTGGACTGGGGTCAGCTGAGGGCTTGGTTAGGAGGTCCACACACTGACCAATCAGCGTCCAGGCTGGATCCCAGCATGGGCCCCATACCACTGTATACTGGAAGATTTCCGCTGGGATAGAGGAACAAAGGCTACAGCTTGCTACACAACTTCACCCTTCTCTTCCTCCTTTACTCCAAAAAGGCCGCAGCTTATCTCCCACCCCAGCCACCACAAATATCCCTCAGTCAAACCAAATGCCCTCTCTACTCACAGTGAAAGTCATGGTAGAACTTAAGTGGGGGCATGTTCCTCTCTACTGTCACGTTACCCCACGGAAGCCCCAAGTGCAAAATTTGACGTCGACGGGAACAAGGCTGACCATACTGCTCGGTGCCCACAAGGCGACCCATCAGCCGCCAGTCACGGATCTCAAACAGGTACCGTGGATAGTCTCTGATTCGAACTGTTATTATAGGAAAGATACATACTGGATATTCAGGGGGCTGTCAGAACTCTGTTTATTTTTCCCCCTTGCCACTCCTTTTGCCCATATATATTTACAAAGACAACTGAGAGAACAACGGTTGACAGTTCCTAAAGGGCAAAAGACTAGAAGGAGAGGGAGAAAAAGTAGCCAAAATGAAAAAAGTCACTGTGAGGCTGGTGCAGAAGGTGAGATCCAAGAGGCTCAATAACGTTAATGATGTCTGTGCTAGTTGCCTCTTTATGTCAGCCAAGCAGTTTCAGGATGAAATTCAGGAACGAAGAAAGGGAAGTGGAACCCACCCATCCCACTCCACCCATCCCAAAATAGCCACAGTTAGTTCCCAATATAACCTAGCTCCTCTGTAATCACTTAGAGAGTTCCCTGGAGCTCAGAGGGCAAATACCAGGCTCCACAATAAGGGAAGCATGACTTACCCAGAAAGGTCTTGACACTGTACTTGAGCATGCGACACCACTGAATGACAAGATCTACACCCTCAGCAGGAAAAGGGCTGCCTGGATCAAGCTCTCGGACCTGTTCAACCACACGCTCAGGCCCATGGAAGGAGGCATCTGCCAGAGCCACCAGCTCTAGCCCTGCCAGGCTCCAAGTGAGCAGTGCCCGGCGCATGGGTGTGTTGCCATAGAGACGACGAGAGCGCTGGATGTAGATTTCAATGTTTTTGCGTTCCAAAGAGGCATAGAGCTCCTCAATTTTTCGGGCTGGCAGTAACTCCCCATGCTGCTTCCGAAGGGCAGCCACTTTGGCATCGAGCAGCTGCAGCCTCTTGGCACTCTCTTTACTTTCATCCTTCATCAGTTCATAGTTATCATGAAGCTTCACCTCAAAAATGTCATCCAGGAAAACCCAGGAGAAGTGCTGAACCTTCAAGAGGAGATCAGGTGGGAGTGGGGCAGGGCTTGGAGAGGCCCAAGCATGAGTCCCTCTATGCAGCCCCTTCAGCCACTTCTGAACACCCACTGCCTCATCCAGAGTTCGAGAGAAGTCATACTGATAAGGGAACTCCACTGAGACTGAGCCAAGGGAAAGGAGCCAAACACGGTTCCGGAGAGTCTGCAGTGCAGGGAAGGGGTTCCGGTGGAGGATCATCTCCTCCAGCTCAGGCAGCAGCTGCACCTCTACCTCCTTGAAGTTGAAAATGTTATTGCCATCAAAACCAGCAGCCAGCTCTGGGCAATAAGCCTGCAGTGAACCTCCGTGCCGGCTCAGAGACACACTCTCTGCAGCCAGGGTAATGAACTTGTCTTCAGCCACGAAAGCAGTCAGTTTGGCTGTGTTCACCTCCAGTGCCAGGTTTAGCAGCCGCTTTGGCGGGGATGGCTCAGGGAGATGGTCTTCTGACCCCGAAGTGGTTACTGGACTCTCTCGTGCAAGGGATGGAACAGTCTCAGAAAACATAGTGGCTCTTAGGAGGTCTCGGCATTGTAGGGTGGCCAGGACATGTTGGTACAGGTACATGTGATCTGGGGGGCTCCAGAGTATGGTCAGTCCTGCACCACACTGAACCTTTAGGGGGTAAAAAAAAAAAAAAAGAAAAAAGAATCTGTCAGCTGGGTGTGGTGGCCCATGCTTGTAATCCCAGTACTTGGGAGGCTGAGACCGGAGGATCCAGGTTCGCGGCCAGCCTCAGCTACTTAGTGAGGCCCTCCGCAACTTAGTGAGACCCTGTTTCAGAATAAAGAATAAAAAATAGGGCCGGGGGTGTAGCTCGGAGGTAGAATGCCCCTGGGTTCAATTCCCGGTACCAAAAAAAAAAAAAAAAAGACTGAGAAAAGATTTAAGCAGCAGGAAAGCCCAAAGTGGCTCCACCCCCACATAGACACATTACCTCCAGAGAGCGGATGCTGCTATGATAGGTGAGCGAGAGCATGGAGAGGCCAAGCACTGGAGTGGGGATGTCAGGAGCCTTGCAACAGGGCTGCATCTTCTCTGTGACTGACTTTACCAGTGCAAGCACAAGCCCTTGAATCCCCATGGTGGAGGTTTCAGCACTGCCCAAGACAGTCAATGTGTCCAGTCGTATCTCCGAAGCACCTACCATCCAGAAACCATGTCAGCTTTGGTTTCCAGCTCTCAAATGGAAACTTCAGTCCTCACTCTCCCTTCTTATTTATTCCCTTTTCTCTAGTTATCTTTATTCCCCATGCTTCCCTATGTTTATTCATGTTTTAGGGAAATTTTCTCTTTCCCCTCTTTAACTAAATCTGGCAGAGTCAAAGACGGTCCCTAATGCATACAAAATGCCCAGAGATAAGCCAGGCATGGTGGCACATGCCTGTAATCCCAGTACTTGGGAGGTTGAGACAGGAGGATAACAGGTTCACGGCCAGCCTCAGCAACTTAGTGAGACCCTGTTTCCAAATTAAAAATAAAATAGGGCTGGGGGTGTAGCCCGAAGATAGAGAGCCCCTGTGTTTCATCCCTAGTACCACACACACCAAAAAAAGCCCAGAGATATATCATTCTATTCTCTAGAACTAAACATACAAGGAAATATAAAGCTACATGGGTCTCATTCTCTTGACCACATCAAAGCTAAGTCTTTAAGCCAGGCATGGTGGCACACGCTTGTAATCCCAGTACTTGGAAGGCGGAAACCTGAGGATCCGGGTTTGCGGCCTGCCTCAGCTACTTAGTGAGGCCCTCCGCAACTTAGTGAGACCCTGTTTCAAAATAAAGAATAAAAAATAGGGCTGGGGGTGTAGCTCAGAGGTAGAATGCCCTGGATTCAATCCCCGGTAGTGCAAAAAGAAAAAGAAAAGAAAAAAAAAAAAACAAAGCTAAGTCTATTTCTTGTATGTCTTGTTTAATACTTTTCATAAGCCCTTAAAAAAAAATCAAGAAATCCAATGGTTATGCAAGCTTTCCAACATCTCATGCTTCTAATTTAGAAAAATTCCAGATAATCAGCTCCATTAAATGAGAAGAGGGAACCAGCATAATCTGCTTAGCTTGCACACTACCCACTTCAATATAGATCGCCTGTCCTACTTACCAACCAGGGCAGAAAGAGTGAACAAGTTCATGTCCTCCACCTTCAAGTCTACCTTCCACAGTAATGTCGTAGATTCCCCAAATGAAGATTCCCTAGAAAAAGCTGTCTTCCCAGAGTATGGACTCATCAGTGATAAGATACGAGACAAACACTGGGTACAAGTGTCTGATGCTTCTACCTGAAGTCCTCGAATTGTACAATCAAGAAAGAGGGTATCTGACTGGGTGTTGGACAAGCCCAGAGGCTGGTTATAGCTACCCTAGAAAAGAAGCAGAAGAACTGCACTGAAATCACATAGAGTCAGTTTTGCAATGCCCTTATTCATTACCTGCCGCCAAGAAGAGGCTCAGTGCTCTGAGGTATGTCAGTATAAGAAGTTGTGTGGGCTCCTACTCACCAAAGCTGCCACCTACCTGTAGTGTGAAGGAGTCCAGAACAAGCGCCTCACCCCAAACATGCATATTGGGTGGGTGTGGTGCCCGCTGAATGTGGGAATCACTACCCACACGCCAGCAGAGGTGGTCCACAGTTAGGACGCTTCGCTGATGAATGCTCTGTGGCCTGAGGTGCTGGTAATCTGAACAAATGTGGGAAAGGGGAATTCTACTGAGCCACTGTGGCCATCAACGGGGCTAGCTCCACTAATGGACAAATTCTTGTTCCTTTTCCATCCCAGAGCCTTACCCAAAGCGATGGAATTGAAACCCAAGGCAAAAGGTGGTGTATCTCCAAGCTGAATGGAAATGTTGACATTGGAGATGGAGGTGCTGAAGATGATGGGAGCCAGTATTTGAGGGAAGGTTCTATAGGAATAAGACATCATTGTATGAAAAGGAAATAACTGCAACTCCCTATTATGAAAGATTCCTGAAACTCTCAAAATCAGGATAAGAGGTTAAATTAGAATTTTGTGTGTGTGTGTGTGTGTGTGTGTGTGTGTGTGTGTGTGTGTGATTCTTAGGATAGGCTAAAACAAGAAAGGAAAAGACTAAACTCGTCAGCTTGCTGCTACTCCTAATGGTAACCTGCAGGAACTCCAGAAAGACATGAGATTGAACCACATGAAATTGCAACTTCCACAGTCAAATATGATGAACATCAGTAATATCACAATTCAACACAGTATAATTGAGAAGCATCATTTCCAAACTGTTAACCTGAAGTTCTCTGTGGAGCACAATGAGAGCACTATGCAAAGACAGAAATGGCTTTGCTATCTTATAACCTAAGGCAGACAAGACACTTACCATTTAAGTTCAGTTCAACAATTTTTTTTTTTTTGGAACTAGGGATTGAACCCCGGGGCATTCTACTTCTGAGCTACAAACCCTAGCCCTTTTTTTTATTCTGTATTTTGAAACAGCATCTCACTAAGTTGCAGAGGGCCTCAGCAAGTAGCTAAGGCTGGCCGCGAACCTGCAATCCTCCTGTCTCAGTTTCCCAAGTACTGGGATTACAAGTGTGCATCACCATGCCCGGCTCAACAAATGTTAACTTTGTACAAGGTACTGTGCTGGGTACTGAGAACACAAAAATGAAAAAGACATCCTCCTACCATTATGTTTTCTAGTCTAATAGGGAAGATATATAAAATAGGTTGCTTCTGAGACTAAGATTTAGGAAGAGCAAATAATCAAATACATATTTAAGCTGGGTGTGGTGGTGCATGCCTGTAATCTCAGTACTTAGGAGGCTGACACAGGAGGATCACAGGTTCAAGCCCAGCCTCAGCAACTTAGCACAATCCTCAGCAATATAGTGAGACCATGTTTCAAACTGAAAGAATAAAATAGGGCTGAGAGGTAGAATACCCCTGGGTTCAATCCCTGGTACTACCAACAAAAACAAAAACAAAAAACAAATATTTAAAACATGATGCCACTGTGCACCAAAAGAGAAGCTGCTTGCTAAGATGGTGGCCAAAAGATTAAACTGACCTTTTTTTCCTTTGCTTAAGAACAGGTGAACTAGACCCTTGGGTCTCCAGTGCTAGCATGTGTAGCCAGTGAGAGAATTCCTGGTGCCGGTAATGAATGATACAAGTATTCAGAACTAAGGAGGCTGAGAGGTCAATGGTGGTTATCTGGAAATGAGAAGACCAGAACTGTGGGCTAGGGTTTTATTAGGGTTCATTAACTCATAATGCAACCATGTAGAGAGAGAGCAAAGGGCTTAATTCTTGGTATCACACCTGCACGCTAGTCTTGAGTGAACTGAGGCAGACAATGCGCTGGCGACTCTGGGATAGCAACAACCCATCTGCAAGAGGCCACAGGACAAATCAGAGGAGAGCAAAGGGAGGGCAAGAAGTAAAACTAAGAGAGGGGCAGAAACAGTCAGGGAGATGAACGGATTGTCACTTGTTCATAGCATTTGTGAACTGGGTTACTTTTCTCTCAGTATGTTCCATCCTCCCCCTTCCCAGTTACACTGATATTAAGACCATGTGAGGCATGAACAAAGAGAGTGCCTGGTCCTCTCATTCCCTCTCAGTAGCAGGACCCACACCCATGAACCTTCTAGTAGGAGTTCAGTGCTCATCTGTGCCATATCAGAGTTTGCTGTGAAGCTTCGAAGTGGGAGTTGATCCTCATCGCGGTGGTACAGGAAATGCAGCAGCTTCAGTGTCCAAGTCAGGTGCCTGGCCCAGAAACAGAATCCCGCTCAGAAAAACATGGGGTGACATTCCTACATCTTTTCTCCCCACCAATAAACTCAGTGCAGCTGCAGGACTGGTTATGGAGATCCCAGCATATAGCTCTCATTATCATTCTCCATACCCTGTCAGAAGAGGCCTCACCTCTTTTGACTATTCATGGATAAGACCACACTTGTGTTCTCCATCTTCACCTTGACTTGGTCTGGCAGCTGCTGGAGGAGGTATTGGCCAGGCAGAGTTGGCTCAGCCAAGTCCTCTGTCACATCTGAGAAGATGAATGATAGCCAGCAATCCTTAACTCTCGATTCCTACAAGGAGTCCTGCCCACTTTGGCCAAATCCTTCCACATAAAATAGGCTAAGCAAAGGGCCAAGCAAGACCACACAGCAAATACTCCATGGATCCAGGCATCTGCTATACTTCCTTCCCCAGACTCTAAAAACATAAATAGGAGCCGGGTGTGGTGGCGCACGCTTGTAATCCCGGTACTTGGGAGGCGGAGACCAGAGAATCTGGGTTCGCGGCCAGCCTCAGCTACTTAGTGAGGCCCTCTGCAACTTCGTGAGACCCGGTTTCAAAATAAAGGATAAAAAATAGGGTTGGGGGTGTAGCTCGGAGGTAGAATGCCCCTGGATTCAATCCCCGGTACCGCAAAAAAAAAAAAAAAAAAAAAAAAAAAACCAACAACATAAATAGGGGCTAGAAATAGAGATCAATGGTAGAGGATAAGGCCCTGGGTTTAACCACCAGCACTGAAAATAAAAAGTTTGGGAAACAGGTTGGTATAATGGAAAGAACACAGACTTCAGGGCCAAATAATTTTTTTTGTGGTACTAGGGATTGAACCCAGACACATTCTACCTCTGAGTTACACCCCAGCCAGATTTTATTTATTTATTTTTCTTGTGGTACTGAGGATGGAACCCAGGAGCATTCTACCCCTGAGCTACACCCCCAGTCCTATTTTTCATTCTTTTTTTTTTTTTTTGGCAGTACTGGGGATTGAACCCAGGAGCATTCTACCTCCGAGCTACACCCTCAGCCCTATTTTTTTATTCTTTATTTTGAAACAGGGTCTCACTAAGGTGCAGAGGACCTCACTAAGTAGCTGAGGCTGGCCACGAACCTACAATCCTCCTGTCTCAGCCTCCCAAGTACTGGGATTACAAGCATGTGCCACCATACCCAGCTTCCAATTTCATTTTTTATTTTGAAAACAGGGTCTCACTATGTTGATGAGAGTCCCACTACTTGCTGAAGTTGTCCTCGAACCTGCAATCCTCCTGTCTCAGCCTCCCAAGTACTGGGATTACAGGAGTGTGCCACTGGGCCCGGCTAGGGCCAAATAATTTAAACCTCATTTTTACTATTGACTAGCTGTGTGAACTCAGCCAAGTTACCTAGCTAACCAACCCAGCTTTACATTCCTTATTTGTGAAATGCTAAAGATTTGGTGAGAGGACATATATAAAACACATAGTAGAGGTCTAATTCACATTCATTAAATGTTAGTTCTTTCACTTAGCACAAGCAAATGCCCTATTTCCTCTAATTATTCTCAAGGTCAAAGGCCATGGTAACTAATGACTCACACCTAAATGAGTAGTGAAACCTCTGTTTTTATCTAGACAGCCAAGAAGCTCAATGACTGGGGCTTTACCTGAGCAGGGCAAAGACTTAGGTACCAGGCCTGTGCTCTGACGCAGCAGCTGACTATGAAAGAGACCCTCGTGTAGTTCAGCATGGAGGGTCCACACCTCCACAGTGATAGCCTTCAGCTGCCAAGTGCTGATGCCCACCTTTAGACACAGGTCCAGGGCCAGGGAGAGCTCCACTAGGCACGTGTCCTCCTGTAGGGAGAATAAGCCTTTAAGGTGTGCCTAAGGAGTTTGGGGAGTTTTAGACCAAAATGCAAATATCTGTAACACTGGATACTGCCTTGAGGGAATCCCATAAAGACAGAGAATCTAGAATGTAAGCCCCAAGCTCCTTCATACCTTACGTCCAGGAGGAAAGGAGGCATCAGAATGACCATGGCATACTCACCAGCTGACCACTCTTCAGAACTTTGCTGTTGATCTTAGATAAGCTCACCTCACAGATTAGACTGGGAAAGGAAAAAAGTTAAAGAGTACTCAGTCCCTTTCCTCACCATTTACTTCCAATCAATCTCTGTTGGCTAGAAGGGACAAGGCAAGTGGAAATACCTAATCCTAGCCTCTCAAACTGCACAGAATGAGAACTTTATACCTTAATAAGGAGGCCCTTACATCCACCTTCTAGGAAGCAACTCCAAGGCAAGAATGAGACTACCAAACCTCTTTTACCCAGTGCTTACCTTTTCCCATCACTATCCAAAAGAAAACTGCTTCTACTGATCTGAATGTGCCACAAGGACTCAGAGGTAGCCACCTTGAGAACCATGATGTTAATAGCATCAACATGGATGGAGAATAGCTGGAAGGAATGAGCAAAGATGAACAAGAGTTAATATCAAAGTATCACCCTTCCTTTCTGGCTGAGAAAGAGAAGCAGATCATAGTATAATGCCCTCAGAATGGTAGAAAAATCCACAACTCCAAAGCAAACCATCCCTGGAATACAATGAGGGACGGGAGAAGTAGTCTCACTTGGCAGAAGATCTTCAGTAAGGATGGGCTGAAGGGTAGCTCCTTTTGATCCATCCCAGTTCCCTGGGAGAATGGGGCAGACAGGCCAGAAACCTTCTGTAGGTCAGTTCTGATGCGTACTTCTCCAAAGCATAACGCCACATAGTGTCTGCCCAGAAGAGAAACCTGTCACTGGGTCCATCCCTCCCACAGCAGTCTCTTCCCCTCCCTCATACTCATCCTCCCACTCTCCCTAGAAATATACTTCAAATCACAGAGGATAGTCCCGCAGCAGTTATCAATGACTGTCTCACAAAGTAATAGCACTCAGGTTAACAGGGAAACTCCAGCAAGAACCTACCTCCCTCCTTGGACTGAAAGGCCTCTGTAGAAAAGTAACATTCTGCAAAACTCGACCCCAAAATATTCCCCAGAAGAAATAAGAAGGATAAAGGGTACTCACGGAAGATCATGGCTAAGGAGTTTGCTGGAGATCCACAAGTTATCAATTTCCTAAAACAGTGTGGGAAAAAGCTTTGTACACTAGTTGCTAGGTGGGCAATGCGCTGCCTGACAAGCAAGGAAAGGTTCTGGGGTCACAGAAGAGGAGGAAATGCTATATCGACCCTCTCACTAAATACACCCCATGCCGTTTCCATTGGTTTCTCTACTCAGTACTCCATATCATGCTCCTCACAATGACGTTAGTTGAACTTGCTTAGTATTTCTCTTTTATAGATATGTTGCCTTGTTTCCTCTTAAATTAGAACAGTAAGCTTTTCTAGTTCCTTTAATCCTTCTTCTGTGCTTTACTTTTTTTTTTTGTGGTACTGGGGATTGAACCCAGGGGCGTTCTACCTCCGAGCTCCACTCCCGGCCCTATTTTTTATTCTTTATTTTGAAACAGGGTCTCACTAAGTTGCAGAGGGCCTCACTAAGTAGCTGAGGCTGGCCGCGAACCTGGATCCTCCGGTCTCAGCCTCCCAAGTACTGGGACTACAAGCGTGCGCCACCACGCCCGGCTCTGTGCTTTACTTCTGTATCCTTCTCATGAGCCCTGGACATTCTGTGCCCTATAAACATTTTTTTATGGTGGATTGAACCCAAGGGCATTCTACCTCCAAGCTACACCCTCAGATGGTTTTATTTTATTTACTTTGGGTACTGGGGATTGAACCCAGGGGCATTCTGCCTCTGATCTACACTCCCCAGCCCTTTTTATTTTGAAACAGGGTCTCACTAAGTTACTGAGGGTTTCACTAAGTTGCTGAGGCTGGCCTCACACCTGCAATTCTCCTGTCTCAGCCTCCCAAGTACTGGGATTACAGGCATGCACCACTGCACTGTTTCCTAAAAACCTCTTTAACGGAACAATCTGCATCAATTCCATTGTTCCCCAACTAACGCTAAGATCATCTTGGCAAAGAATCAGCAAAGGTGGGGTTAAGTAGTAAAGTCAACTGGGATTTGTTTTTATTTTTTTATTTTTATTTCTTGTGGTACTGAGGATTGAACCCAGAGGCATTCTACCTCCGAGCTACACCCCCAGCCCTTTTTTTTATTCTTTATTTTGAAACAACGTCTAAGCTGCAGAGGACCGAAGTAGCTGAGAATGAATGGCTGAGAACCTGCGATCCTCCTGTCTCAGCCTCCCAAGTACTGGGATTACAAGTGTGCGCCACCACCCCCCACCCCCCGCTTTGGGATTTGTTTACATAAGTAAATTAAAAGTTGAAATTCAACTGGATCAAATCCCCCACACACACATACACACACTTCCTGCACACACACCACACACACACATCTAGGGAGTTTCCCAGAACTCACCACTGTTTGCTGGTGCTGCTGAAACTTAAGACTGACATTCTGGATCCAAAAAAAGCGGAAGGAGCCAATCTTTAGCTCCGCCTGCAGCTTCCGCTGACACCACCTGGTGGCCAATCGGACCACAAGCCACCTGCAGAAAAATCCCTGAGTTCATAGGACTCACTCCCAATTATGGCTTCTCACACCCTTGTGGGTCCTAGAAGGCCTTGTAAAGGGTATTGTCCTGAAACTGAATATTTCTGGGCAACTTTCCTGCCTCCCAAAGCACCTCTCTGTCACACACATGCAGCCACACTAATCAGCGCCCTAGGCCCCAGTGACTCCTGCACCCAGATGAAATCAGATCAACTAAACTCCACCCTCTAAGACTGGGACAAAAGAGGGAAGAGGAAAAAAAAAAAACAAGCAATCCCTCAAATCTCTACGACTCTCAGATAGAAAGACACCCAATAGGAATCAAAGTGGAGGCGGCCGTATCAAATATGCAATTACACACTCCCCAGAGGGTTTCGGTCTCCGCTCCCAGCCTCCAGACAGACAGGTGTCCGCCAGAAGGCATTGCAGGGTCACACCCGGCTAGCTCAAATGCTGCTCTTCGCTGAACACCCAAGTCCTCCGGACCTCGCTCTCCGGGCCGAGGCTGCAGGTGCCCTCCGCGTTCAGCGAAGGGGACATTCGGGGGCGTGCAGAGCGGGAAGCGGAGACCACCCAGCGAGTGCCCGGCCTCAGCCTCGGCTCCCGCGGTCTCCCCGGCCCGCAGCCCCTCCCCGCAGCTCCGGCCGCGCGCCCCCTCCCCTCCTCGCGTGCCCTTTCCTCCGCTCCATCCCCTCCGCGCGCGCCCCCTCCCTCAGTCTCTCTTCCTCTTCCCACCCAGCGCTGTGGCTGGAAGCCCCTCACCGGCCTAGGAAGAGGGCGCTAAGCGCGACCAGCAGCAAGACCAACAACGCGGAGAGAAGCAGAGGCATTTAGGTCCGGGTCCGGCCCGGCCTGGCCCCGGCCCCCGCCATGCCGGGCCCCGACGCCGGAACCGCGCTGCGCCGCCGCGGGCCGACCATGGGCGCGCGCAGGGGGGCCACGCAGAGCGAGGAAGCGTTGGTGCGCGCGCGCGTGCCCCGCCCCCGAGGCCCACCAGCCAGCCAGCGGCAGCACCGCCCCCCCCGCCCCGCCCCCGAGGCCCGCCAGCCAGCCAGCTGCAGCCTCGCCCTCCACGCCCCGCCCCGCGCCGCCAGCCCGGCGGGCCGACCCGCTGCGTGCGCGGAGGACGGGCGGGGCTCCAGACAGGCCGCGGAGGAGCTGACGTGACACCCGCGCCCCGCCCAGGGCGCACCCTGCAGTTCCCGGACTGGGGAGCCCGGGGACCCCTGGAGGTCAGGGCCCGCGCCCGATCCGCGGGCCCGGGGTGTTATTTTTCAACACATTTCCTAGGGTAATTACCGACTCTGGCCGCTCAGACTGAGCAGTCTACCGTAATTATAACCCCTGGGTCAGACGTAATAGCACTCTCTTCTTATTCAAGGATCTTGTCTGAGAATGGTCTAGGAGGGAACCAAAAGGTAATTGACCTCAGCAAGGCCTAGAATGCAGCTCAGTAGTAGAGCACTTGCCTAGCAATGCCAGAAGCCCTGGGCTCAATCCCCAGTTCAGTTACCACAAACAGAAATCCCACCACATTCGGTGACTCTCTATGTACTGTTCTGGTCAATTAATATGTAACTAACCTACTGTGTAGGTAGTACCTTTCTGGACACATCGTTGGGGAAATTTTTAAGATTCTAGGATGTGTATAGCATGAACTGGACCTGGGAGTGAAGGTAAAAAGATACTGCAGAGCCGGGCATGGTGACGCACGCCTGTAATCCCTGTACTTGGGAGGTTGAGATAGGAGGATCACAGGTTCCAAGATAGCCTCAGCAAATAGACTGTCATCAACCTAGCGAGACCCTATTTCAAAATTTAAAAAAAAGAGAATAGGTCTGGGGGTGTAGCTCAGAGGTAGAATGCCCCCCCCCCCGTTCAGTCCCTAGTACCACACACACACAAAAAGATACTCCAAAGGTAATGAATATTGTTCTTGTCCTTCAGCAACAAATAGTTTATCTGGGAAGCAAACATAATTATATGAAATAAAGAATTCAAGGTCAGTTCAGGTCAGGGTCAATTTTGCCTGCTGCCTTTTCTATAAAATGAGGGACTTGGACAAAGTTCCCTTAGAATTACTGTAATGTTGAGTCAGTATCTGAATGATTTACAAATACAGTACAAGCTAAAGAAATCCTGAGGATTTCAAAGTATTATGGAATACTTTGTGTCCCTTTGTGCTAATGCTTTGTGCTAATGTCCTAATCTCCCTAAGCATCCTTCAATATTTTATTCTTTTTTTTTTTCAGCACTGGGGATTGAACCCAGGGGCATTCTACCTCTGAGCTACACCCCCCCCCAGCCCTATTTTAATTCTTTTTTATTTTTTTTGTTGGTACTAGGGATTGAACCCAGGGACATTCTACCTCCAGGCTACAACCCCACCCCTACTTTTTATTCTTTATTTTGAAACAGGGTCTCACTAAGTTGCAGAGGGCCTCACTAAGTACCTGAGGCTGGCCGCAAACCCAGATCCTCCAGTTTCAGCCTCCCAAGTACTGGGATTAAAAGTGCGCGCGTGCCACTACGCCTGACTTTTTATTCTTTTTTTTTTTTTTTT
>PVJS01043417.1:0-17077 GCA_004027185.1 Glis glis | reverse complement strand
GCACGTGGAGAGTCAGAGGAACCAGTAGCTGGTCGAGCGGTCTAAGAGCTGGAGTCTTAGGATCAGAGCAACCACTAATTCAGTCCCAGTCCAAGACGTGAAGATCAGGAAGCTCTTCGGAGAAACGATGGTGAAGTTTCAGTTCCAAGAGCTGGAGGCCGAGAAGATCAAGAAGCTCTTCAGAGAAAGGCGAAGCCGGCGGCCGACGATCTCAGGCGAGAGCAGATGCGTTTTCCTCGGAAAGAGTTGCACACGTTCTATGCGGCTTCTCCCTCTTTTATCTAAGTCCGCACCTATCAGAATCCTGCTGCCGACATTCAGGGCAGGGCTTTCTGTTTAATCTGCTGTTACACACCCAAAGTCACATGATCTTGGGTGTGTCATGATCAGGTCAAGTTGACAACCTAGATTAACTATCACAGGCACACATTAGCCACATCCCTTCAGTCCCCTGCTCCAAGTGTTATTGCCACCAGGAAGCCTTTTAACTTTAGAGACTGAATAATAAGATACTCCAGTGTCACACGTGGGCATGCAAATCTGTGCCACGGAGCGATGTTGGTCATGGACACACTTGGGTATCCAGAGGGCCACCTGAGATGGCCTTTGGAATAGAAGACACTCCACTCTCTGCTTGACCATCTTCTGACTGCCATTTTTCTCAATAGCAGTAGTTCTCAAAGTGTGGCCCCTAGACTAGCAGCATCAGCACCATCTTAGATACTGTTAAAAATACAAATTATAGCCGGGCGTGGTGGCGCACGCTTGTAATCCCAGTACTTTGGGAGGTGGAGACCGGAGGATCCAGGTTCGCGGCCAACCTCCATCTCTCTCTCTCTCTCTCTCTCTCTCTCTCTCTCTCTGTCTCTCTCTCTCTCTCTCTCCTCTCTCTACCTAGTGAGACCCTCCGCAACTTCGTGAGACCCGGTTTAAAAAATAAAGCATAAAAAAAAAATAGGGCCGGGGGTGTAGCACGGAGATAGAACGCCCCTGCGTTCAATCCCCGGTACCGCAAAAAAAAAAAAGAAATACAAATTCTTGGACCCCAACTGCCAAATCAGAAACTCTGGTTTGTGGTCTAGTAATCTGTATTCTAACAAGCCAAGAAGATGAATCTGATGCATGCTTGCTATTAACCAAATATTTGTGTATTCCCAAAGTTCATATGTTGAAATTCTAATCACCAATGTGATAGTAATAGCTAAGTGGGGACTTTGGGAGAGTTTGCCTTTGTGAATGGAGTTAAAGAAAAAGGCCTAACAGAGCCTCCCTGCCTCTTCTATCATGTCGAGACCCAGCAAGAAGACACCTTCTATGAACCAGGAAACAGCCCCTCATCAGACATCAAATCTTAGACATTTCAGTCTCCATAACTGTGAGAATTTATTTCTGTTTTAGCTACCTAGACTAAGTGTTTTGGTTATAACCATCTGAACAGACTGAGATGGCACTCAAAGTTGAGAACCACTGTGTCAGCTTGGAACTTCTCATGTACTGCTCGATCTGGATCTAGCTAGGGACTACAGCGACTTCCCTGATGAAGTTAGAATTAAACTTCCAATCAATGGAGCTTAGAATAAATAAAGACAATAAAGCCACATCTGCAACCTGCTGCCTTTAGGCCCATATAATTTATACAAGCTCTGTTGATAATGAAAAAGCATTCTTCCTAACACTTCTTCAGCTTGTCCACTGGGGGTATCTACATAAGGATCTTCGATCTGCTGGAGCTAAAAAAAAAAAAAACCCTTCCCAGACACTATAAAAGATTTGGGGGCAGAGAGATAGGGATGGGAGTTTTGCTTAAGATGGGGGCATTTGTCCCCAGTGGATAAGCATTCTGCTTCAAACAGTAATGCTGATAATAATGCATCTCCTTGAAGCCACCAGGAGAGTCTATCTTAGGGCTGCTAAAACAAAGCACCATAGACATACACTGGGCGGCTTATAAACAGCAGGTGTTTGTTTTTCAGTCTGGAGGCTGGAAGTTCAAGGTCAGGGTGTCAGGATGATCGGTCTTTGTGAGGGCTCTCTTCTGGTTGCTGACTGCTGACATCTCATTGCATCTTCACTTGGTGAAAAGACGGTGAGAGAGCTTTTTTATAAGGGCAGTAACCCGTTTATGAGAGCTGTGTCCTCATACCCAATTACCTTCCCAGAACCTCACCTCCAAAGAGCAATTCACTGGAATTCCATATGAATTTGGGGAGGATACAAACATTAAGCCCACACTGGTCCCCAGCCCTCAGAAGGCAGAAGGAGATATTTTGTATCTAAAATTTAAATTGCACTGACTTATAGGTATTGTCTTGCAAAGTAGAGCACACAGAACCCACATAAGTTGCAGAAAAGAGGGCTATTTGGAATGAAAATAAAGAGTCTTCTTGGGTCTACACAGATGAGCAATGACTCATGAAAGATACCTCAGAGAATTTAACCCCTTTCTTCCTTCACCCTTGGGTAACCTTCCTGCCCTAGCCCTGGCCCGGCCCATCAATTTCAGCCATTTATAACAGCGTCTTCTACTCCAATTCTCCTCAGAGCACTTAGGCCAGAGTGTCTGCATTGGGACCAAAGTATCAATATATATACTTGGTACTGGGGATTGAATCCAGGGGCATTCTACCTCTGAGCTGCACACACAGCCCTATTTTATTTTGTATTTTGAGACAAGGCCTTGCTAAATTGCTGAGGGTCTTAAGGCTGTCCTCGAACCTGCGATCCTCCTCTCTGAGCTTCCCAAGTACTGGGATTACAAAGGCATGAACCACTGTGCCCATAAGCATCAGTATATTTTAAGGCACTCCCCATCATTCCAATGTGCAGTCAAGTTTGAGGACTAGGCCTCTACTTTGTTCTCCCTTCACACCTGTCAGGAATACCAATTCTGGACTAATCCCAGCATCAGCCTCCTCTTCACCTGTCCCTAGCCACAGTGTCCAGGGTGAGCAAACCATGTAGCCTCACATTTACCTGTTTCAATCTCCCCTGGACCTGTAAAACATTAGCACTCAACTGGCCACCACTTCATCCTATTTTGGGCTTTGTACAAACCTTTTCATCTTCTGCAAAACTTTCTGCCTTCCACTCAGTGCATCCTTACTCAGGAACCTCCCAACTGCTGCTACCTGCTTGTGGATTTACTACCTGTTATGGTTTGGATCTGGAATGCCCCCTAACATCTCATGTGCTCAGAGGTGGGATTTTTGGGAAGTGATTAGGTCATGGGAGCTCTGACCTCATCAGCGCACTAATCCATGGATAGTTGAATGGACTTCCAGGAGATGGTGGGAACTGTAGACAGGTGGAACATGGTGGGAGGTGGTGGGAACTGTAGACAGGTGGAACATGGTGGGAGGTGGTGGGAACTGTAGGCGGGTGGAACATGGTTGGAGGAAGCAGATCACCGGGAACATGCTCTGATAACGTATTTCTTGTCTCTGGACTATTCCTCTCTCCGCTTCCTGGCTGCCATGAGATGAACTTCTTTCCTCCACCATGCCCTTCCGCCATGATGTCCTGCCTCACCTCAGGCCAACCATGGACTGAGGCCTCTGAAACTGTGAGAAAATAAACTTTTCCTCCTCTGAGTTGTTCTTGTCAGGTATTTTGGTCAGACTAACGCACTAACCTTGCCTTTCTTCCACCTTCTCTTCACCATGAAAAGCATGTTCCTATTTCTGCCTAAGACTAGGTTCTGGATTCTAGGTTCTAGATTCCCTCCCCAGTTATCCACGTCTGCTTCAATAACACCCCCCCCCCGCTTCCTAGATTTTCAGCCCTTCCTCTGGACAGGCTTTCTCAGCTGCATTTAAATATGCTCAACCTTCTAGTATCACATCTATTTTTAAATGTCCATCACATTGTGTCTCTCCTTGATCAAACTCTTCAATGGCACCTTGTTGCACTTAGAATAGAATATCTGACTATGGAAAACACAGACTCTTTGGCCTGGATGCAATAATTAATTTTATGTGTCAGCTTGACTGGGCCACAGGATGTCTAGATAATCTGGTTAAAAATTATCCCAGATGTGTCTGGGAGGGCACTTCTGGAAGAGATTAGCATTTGAATCAGTAGGCTTTCCCAGTGTGGGTGAACCTCCTCCAATCCAATCCATGGAGGGACTGAATAGAACAAAAAAGTGGAGGAAGGGAGAATTCTCTCTCTGCTTAATTGCTTGAGCTGGGATGTTGCTCTTCTCCTGCCCTTGGACTAGAATGTACAACTTGGGTCTTCTGCTTCTCAAGCCTTTGGAGTCCAACTGGAATTCTCATCACTGGCTTTTTTGAGTCTCCAGCTTCTTAAAAATGGCAGATTGTGGGACTTCTCAGCCTCTGTAATCATTTGAGCCAATTCTATATAATAAAACTACAGATATGTATACATTAGAACATATATATACACTATATGTTAGCATATATAATAAAAATATATATAATATGATATAATATGTAAGAATGTATATATAGAATCATTAGGATATATAGTTACATATATAAGATATATAGTTATATACACCTATATAGTTAGGATATATATATATATATATATATATATATATATATATATCACAACACATTCTAATGATTCTATTTCTCTGGAGAGCCCTGAATAATGCATTGGCATGCCTTGCAGTCTTTCTTCAGCCAGACACCTTACAAGATAGGCATTTTCCAGCCTCCTGAGCTCTTCCCTGGGGGGCAGGTACACCCATGCCTCCTCTTCCTGGATTCTAAACCAATCTAAGCAATTCTCTCCCCAGCTCTCCAACTGCAGCTCTCAGCTCCTTCTCAGGTACTCATAGCCCCATCTAATTCCACTGCTTCCCTCTGACTCTTATTCTCCCCCTAATCCATGAAATATGTCTATACTAGGGGCAGGAACTATTGGCCGTTTAGCTCTGGCTGGTGATATAGTCTTCCAAATAGATTATGAGCCTTAGAGTTTTGAAATTCAAAAGGCAAGAATTTTATTTGTGACTCTTGTGTTCTACTATTTTATTCCCTCTCTAAAGTAACAAAGTAAAAATGGGTAGCCAGCTGAGTGGGAGGAGGATATATAAGGAGGGAAAAATTAGTTAATATTGCAAAATATTTTTCTCACTTCATAGATGTGATAATGTAGCCAAGACTACTGCTAAACAGATCTTATTCAGAGAGAACTAATGCAAACTGTGGTCAAAAACACAGTGTGAGGAAATGTTGGGGGGGAACAGTGAGTACTGGCCAGCAAGGCTAGATAGGTCATTCCCATAACAGCCCCAGTGAAGCTGATACAGTGGATACAGACAAATTCTTCACATTTTATGAGACTTCCCAATATCTTATTCCCTTTCTTCAATACTGATGGCAAGAGCACATGGCCACCAGAACAGAGTACATTTTCTAGTCTCTCTTGCAGCTAGAAGGTCCTGGCAAATGGAATATGAGCAGGTGTTCAGTGGCAGTTTATAGGAGTCATCCTTAGAGACCATGTGAAAGTGTATTGCCTCTTCACTTTCTACCTTCTTACTAGCTGGAATGTGCATGCAATGATTAAAACTAAAGCAGCCTTATTTTTAATCATATGGTAGAAGCCACCTTTGGTGATAATGGGGAATTAGGAGAAGGAAGATGGTCTCTGGTAATTATGGGGTTATCACACCAACCTTAACTTGCCTACATTTGCCTAAAAGTGAAATAAATATCTGTCTTGTATAAGATCCGGCTACTCTGGAACTTCTGTTCTTTTTTAGCTAAACCTAATCCTAATTCATACCTTGGTACCAGCAGTGGGATTTTACAGGTGGTTTATTGTAAATTGTGCAGCATAAGGTAATAAAGACTCAATATTATGGCTTGAAAAGCTGATGATGCCTACTATTTTAACAGAAAAATAGTTAACTATTTTGAGCAATTATATGTTAAATCATATTAGAACAAGAGGCAAAAGAAAAAATCTACAATGCTAATTCTGTTTTCATCTAAACTTTTGATATTTTGTTAATCATAAATTTTAGCATTAATTTGTTTTAAAAATATCATGCAAAATACTTTTGTCTTTATTACTGAGGTGTGTGTGTGTGTGTGTGTGTGTGTGTGTGTGTGTGTGTGTGATCCTGTTATGGTTTGATTCAACAATGTCCCCAGAGGCTCATGTGTTTAAAGATTGGTCCATAATGTAGCAATGTTCAGAGTTGGGGCTTTGGAGAGGTGGGGCTTTGGATTATGAAGCTCTAACCTCAACAATGAATTGATCCATTGATAGATTCATAGCTAGATAGACTATTGGGGGGTGGTGGGAACTGTACAAAGTGGGACCTAGTTTAAGGAAGTGGGCCCTTAAAGACTATATTTTATCCCTGATCCCTTCCTTCCTCCCTCCCTCCTTCCTGGCTGCCATGAGCTGAGCATCTTTCTTCCACCATACCCTCAGCCATGATGTTCAGCCTCACCTCAGGTCCAGAGCAATGGGGCCCATCAGCCATGGACTAAAACCTCTGAAACCATGAGCTGTAATGAATCTTCCTTCTTCCAAGTTGTTTCTCTTGGGTATTTTATCACAGCAATGAAAATCTGACCAACAGAGCCCGCTTAAATTTTGTACTGAAATGAGTGGTCCGCTCACATTTCCCCAGTCCCAGCCCTACCTGTGAGGTAACATCATGTTCCATTTGAGTGCACATGAGTTGGAAAGATTTAGAATATTTGTGTGTGCTGGAAACTTCTCACCATTTTCAACAAAATCCTACAAGAAAAATTAACTCCAACTATAACTAGCTTATCTACAGGCAGAGATAAATGTGATAACTTTGCAGTATTATCTGTGTTATGCAATTTAAATTCACTGAGAGTTTATCATTTAGACCAGAGATGAAAATATCAACTGCTTCTGCAGCCCAAAATTGTTATTATAAGCAGTGACTTCAAAGTGACAGCTTCTGACCACAAGTCTTTTTAAAGCAACTTCCTTTAGGTCATCTCTGCTGGACAGCAGGAGACTCCCCAATAGCAAAGTCAAATTAAAGTTTTTGTCTTCTCACTTAAGTGTATGCATCTATGACCCCAAGGGAGACACCATTGAGCTGAAAGAGCAGTAGATGGGCAGAGCACAGAGGCTGTTAATTCAGTCTTTAAGTTAAAAAAAAACATTGTCTAGACAGATATTCAATTGTGATTGTTTGCACAAGAAATCAACTGAAGCTGGATAGATGGAAAGCTTAAACTGTTGAAGAAACAAGTCTAAGAAATTACAAAGCAGTCTGGAAATAGCCTGAATTGTTCAGTGCTTGAGCAACTCTCAGAGCCTAAATGTGGTCCAGCTGGGAGTGTATGTAACCCACTGAAAAAGTACATTCTCCAATGCCTCCCTGTGACATCATAAAAATATATGTTTAGTCTTTGCCCCAAGCTTCTGCTACAAAACTCCTAACTGCTCCAAATTGCTTGGGTGATAGAAGTATCTTTTGTTCTGATGAGTTTTGATGAGTCCCAGGAAGGACACTGGTCCCCAGAAAGACCAAGCCACAACTAGAAGGAACTTTCAACCTCACCCCCATTCTCCAGGAAAGGGAGAGGAGCTGGAAATAAGTTAATCAGGAATGTGGCTATATGATGAAGCCTCCATTATAATCCCTGAACTACGGGGGTTGTTGGCTACATGGAAGTTTCTGGAAGAGTGGTACACCTCGAGAGGGTACAGAAGTTCTGTGCCCTTTTCCATATACCTTGCCCTACATAATTCTTTCTCTGCCTTTAGAATCCATTTCTCAATAAGGAATAAATAAATAAGTATTTCTCTGAGTTCTCGAGATGTCCTGGCAAATTATGAAGCCTGAGGACAGGGTGGTAGAAATCCCGATTCACAGTCAGTCAGTCATAAATAAAGGTGACAAACTGACATGGTGGGTGGCCTCGCAGGACTGAGCCCCTAGTCTGTGTAATCCATCCTAATTCCTGCTAGTGTCAGAATTAAACTGAACTGTGGGACACCTAGTCAATGTTCACTGGGAAGTGGAGAATTTCTGGGTATGGAAACCAACCACTCACATTTGTGAGACCAAAGGTGCTATGAACTTGATGAAATGCTAGTATTATTTACTTCATACACTTTGAAAGTTCCACCACATTTTCAAGAGTTAAAGAAAGAAAATTTTCTTTCAGAATCACTAAATATCAGTTTAATTAACAAGAGCCACATAGTAAAAAACAGAATTAACAGAAGCCATGTAGTATTTATTGTTGAATTAAATGAGAAAATGTGAATGGAAATGTTCAGAAAATTTCAAAACTTGGTACAAATATTAAGATTTTATGTAATGATGGCTCACAAGTTCATGTCTGACTTAAAGTCAAAAGATCTTTTTTAAGTTGGAAATCAGATTCTACAAGATATACTTGAAAAATCTGCAAAAAATCACATCAACAATGTTTGACCAATAGACTATTTTTCTATTTGATATGCTTAGTAAAACTGTGGGGCATATTGATATTGTTTCTCAGCTAAACAGAAATATTCTGGGAACAGATGCAGAGAAGATAAATAAATATGTTGGTCTAGTAAAGGAGTTGAAACAAATGTGGAATTAAAGGACATCAAAACAAAGCTAATAATCATCTCTGGGACCATGATGATTCCACATATGCAACTGAGAATTCCAAGATGCATCAGATTCATGAACTAACATGGGCCAATTCAGACGGCACCAATTCTGAATACTTGCCAACCCAATTGAATATTTTTGTTTATTCAAGAGATAATTACAACATGCTTAACGTGTATTACATGCACATGGAGAACAAGTTCATCTGAAAATATCGTAATAAATATTCTGGAACTCACAACACTATGACAGTATTTTCTTTTATAAAATATTCTCTAAATATTTTCTTTTATAAAAATCAGGCACATTCAGATACAGAAATGGCATCCCTTCATTGCGAGAGAGAGAGAGAAGAGAGAGAGAGAAATGGAGGAAGATGGCAACGGAGTAAAACCATAAGGTGAGCTTGCCTCTAACTCACGCTGGGAAGCTCGAGTTGAGCTGCAACCCACATCTCAGACTATGTTCGATGGGAAGTGGGAACTAAAAACAGAGAAACTCAAGACTGTTTACAAGGGTGCTTTTGAACACCAAGGCTGAAAAAAAAGAAAAGAAAACAGAAGCAACAAGACCCTGAGCAAGCAGAGATGCCAAACAACAGTGGGCCCTTCCAATCCGTGGGAACTTTGGAAACCCTGGAAAATCTCACATCCAGCAATCTGAGATTTACTCCACAGTTAGTGATGGTATCAGACACAGAATCACACATCCCCATGGTGACACTAAAGAGAAAACAGCACCGGAACCCACCACCAGGTCCCTCTCTACCTACCTAGACCAACTGTGCCTAGGTGGTGGAGGTGAGTGTGGGATCCACAGGGAGGTGAGTGCAGGTCCCACACAGTGGGCAAATGAAAAGAGACCATAAAAAGAGAGGGTGGGAATACAGGCAGACCTTGGCTGCACACTGCACACGAAATTCTGAGGAAAACACCAGGCCTAGAAGTCCCAAACCAAAATCATTTCTGCAGAGAATATGGAATCCCCGCAATACTGGACTGAACCAGCGTCTGGTACCCAGTGCCTGGTGCCCATGCAGACAGAGGGAGACACCCAGCCACACTCTCACTGGAGGACCTAGCTCTGGGGCTGGAGACTGACTACTTTTTTACAGATTTCTGAGTAGACAGGAATGCTCAGAATGTGCTTGGGAACATACAGTAATAAATGGATCTTAAATAACTGGAAATATCCCCACAGACCCAAGAGGGCTATGGAGGCCAAGTGTGAGAGTTTTTTTGGTTTTGTTTTGTTGTTGTTGTTTATTTGTAGGGTTTTTTCTTTACTCTTTTGTGTTTTCTTTTCTCCCTTTTTTTTTGCGGTGCTGGGATTGAGCCTAAGGGTCTTGCAAATGCTGGGTGAAAGCTCTGCCACTGAGCTACACCCTCAGCCCGTAAGAGCCTCTCCCAAGCAGCCAGCAGTCCTGGCCGGCCCCACTCACCCACCCCGCTCTGCCTCGTTAACAAAGTAGGACACCCAGCGGGCAGGGGTCAGAGACTTGAACCAGAGTTCTGGGCCAGGATTCACATCTCTTCTAAGGAAGCCTCAGTACAAGGAAGTCTTTGAAGTCACCATACTCAGCTTCTCTCCAACAAGGAAATTTTACTCACTCTCTGTTAAACAATTCTTAAGGTTTCCCTCTTTTTTAATCGTTTTTTTTTACTTTCTTAAACTCTTATTTTACTTGATTCTATTTTCTACTAAACCCTATTGCGTCCCTCACTCTATCCCCTTCCTCTCCATTCATACTTCACCATTGTTTACATCACAGTTTGCCCTTGTATATACCGGCTGACTCCTCCAAACCCCTACTGCTGAGGCTGGACCAGATAAGTGAGCCAATAGGACAGGCTTCTGGACACTAAGGACAGGCCCATCCCAGCCAACAGGTGGAGCCGCCCAGCACCCACACACAGAAGATTAGAAATGCACAGGACACAAACTACAGTGGCCCACACCTCAGAGACTACTCCCTATTAGGGAGGCAACAGGCAAGTACCTGGCCTTTAACACCTATGATCCATCAATGCCACTGTTGGAGCAAGCAGGCAGAGTCCTGGAGTAACTGCAACCCAGTACCAGTCTACAGACAGAATAACAGAGGGGTGATATGGGACACAGACTGCAGAGATAGTATTGTAGGGTAATAAATACTTAACAGAAAGCTGTGACTACCCATATGGCTGAGATTATTCACTTTTAAGACATACAGGATATCATAAAGAGGGAACAATTAGATATAGGGATTTCACAGAGAGAGAGAGAGAGAGAGAGAGAGAGAGAGAGGGAGAGAGTTGGAAAACAAAACAAAGGTATAAGTTTAAGAAACTTAAGAAACCTGAAAACATGAGAAAGAAGAATATCAAGGAAACAATGAGTCCCCACAACCCCACAACAACAGAACTCATCACTCACCAACTCAGAGTAGCAGAAAATGCCAGAAGAATTCAGAACTTTAATACTTGATATGATTCAAGATTTTAGAAAAGAGTTCAGATAGTTAACATTTATGCCTCAAACATAGGTGCAACCACTTTCATAAAAGAAACTCTTTGTAACATTAAGTTACACATAGATCCCAATACAATAATACTGGGAGATTTCAACAACCCTCTCACACCACTAGATTGATCTTCAAGACAAAAGGTCAGTAAAGATGCCTCAGACCTAAGGAACACCATAAACCAAATGGACCTACTACTAGACACATACAGAATATTCCACCCAACTACAGCTGAATTCACATTTTTTTTCAGCTGCTCATGGAACCTTCTCTAAAATGGACCATATCTAGGCCACAAAGTGAGTTCTAGCAAGTTCAAAAAATGTGATATAATCCCCTGTGCCTTTTCAGACCATAATGGAATGAAACTAGAAATCAATTATAAGAAGAACTAGAGGAAACTCACAAACAGTGGGAGACTGAACACCACACTGCTGAATGAGGAATGGGTCACAGAAGAAATAAGGAGAGAAATTAAGAAATTCCTAGAAATAAACGAAAACAGAGACACAACATATCAAAATCTCTGGGACACCATGAAGACAGTATTAAGAGGAAAATTCATAGCACTGAGTGTTCACATAAGAAGAACAGAAAATCACCAAATAAACAACCTAATGACACACCTCAAAGCCCTTGAAACACAGGAACAGTCTAACCTCAAAGCCAGTAGAAGACAGGAAATTATTAAAATCAGAGTGGAAATCAATGAAGTAGAGAATAAAAAAATACAAAAAATCAACAAAACCAAAGGCAGGTTCCTTGGAAAAATAAACAAGATAGATAAACCACTAGACAACCTAACCAAAAGAAAAAGAGAATCAACCCAAATTACTAAAATAAGAGGTGAAAAAGGTGATATTACCACTGACGGTATGGAAATCCAGAGGGTTATCAGATACTATTTGAAGAACTATACTCCAACAAAATGGAAAACCTAGAAGAAAAGGCCAAATTTATAGACATGTACAACCTTCCTAAGTTGAATCAAGAAGATATAGAAAATTTAAATTGACCATATCAAAGACATTGAAGCAGCAATAAAGTGCCTACCATCAAAGAAAATCCCAGGACCAGATGGTTTCCTACGTGAATTTTATAAAACCTTTATAGAAGAACTAATCCCAATACTCCTCAATCTATTCCATGAAATAGAAAGAAATGGGACTCTCCCAAATACATTCTACGAAGCCAACATCACATTAATACCAAAACCAAATAAAAACAGCTCAAGAAAAGAAAACTACAGGCCTATATCATTGATGAACTTAGACACAAAACTTCTGAACAAAATACTAGCAACACACATTCAAAACCACATCAAGAAAATCATACCCCATGACAAAGTCTGGTTCATCCCAGGGATGCAAGGCTATTTCAACATACGTAAAACAATCTATGTAATCCACCACATAATCAGAACTAAAGACAAAAATCACATGATCATTTCAATAGTTGCTGAAAAAGCATTTGACAAAATCCAACACCCATTCATGATAAAAAACACTGCAGAGAATTGGAATCGAAGGAACATACCTCAACATCATAAAGGCAATATACAGTAGGCCCATAGCCAACATCATATTTAATGGGGAAAAACTACAAGAGATCCCCTTAAAAACAGGAACAAGACAAGGATGTCCACTGTCACCACTCCTTTTCAATATAGTACTAGGGACTCTAGCCAGAGCAATAAGGCAAGAGAAGGAAATAAAAGGAGTACAAATAGGAAAAGAAGAAATGAAACTATCTCTATTTGCAGATGACATGATGTTATACTTAGAAGACCCAACAAACTCAAGCAAAAGGCTTATAGAACTGATCAAAAAATTCAGCAAGGTGTCTGGATACAAAATCAATCTTAAAAACTCAGAAGCTTTTCTATATGCCAACCATAAATCCACTGAAAAAGAAATCCAGAAGGTATTTCCACTCACGATATCTCCCAAAACAATAAAATACTTAGGAATAAATCTAACCAAGGATGTAAAAGACCTCTAATAGGAAAATTACAAAACATTGAAAAAAGAAATTGAAGAAAACCTTAGAAGATGGAAAGGCCTACCATGCTCTTGGATAGGCAGAATAAATATCATCAAAATGGCCATTCTTCCAAAAGTGATCTACAGATTCAATGCAATACCCATTCAATTACCAAGGTCATTCTGCACAGACATAGAAAAATCAGTCCTTAAATTCATTTGGAACAACAAAAAACCAGAATAGCCAAAGTAGTTCTCAGCAAGAAGAACCATGCAGGACGCATCACAATACCTGACTTCAAACTATACTACAGAGCTATAGTAATAAAAACAGCACGGTATTGGCACAAAAGCAGACACATAGACCAATGGAGCAGAATAGAAGACTCAGAAACAAATCAGCATGCTAACAGCCAACTGATTTTTGACAATGGAGCCAAAAACATACATTGGAAAAATGATAGGCTCTTCAACAAATGGTGAGGGAAAAATGGTTAACCACATGCAGAAAAAAAATGGAAATAAACCCCTCTTTCTCACCCTGCACAAGAGTCAATTCAAGATGGATCAAAGACCTGGAAATTAGACAAGAGACCTTGCAGCTACATGAAGAGGGCATAGGTGCAACTCTTCAACACATAGGCACAGGCAAAAACTTCCTCAACAAAACCCCAAAGGCACAAGACATTAAAAAGAGGAACAATATGTGGATTGCATTAAACTGAAGACCTTCTGCACAGCAAAGGAAGCTATCAAGAACCTCAACAGAGAGCCAACAGAATGGGAGATGATTTTTGCCTGCTACTCCGCTGATAGAGGACTAATATCTAGAATATACAGAGAACTCAAGAAACTCACCACTAAAAACACAAACAACCCAATAAAAAAAATAGGCAAGTGAACTAAATAGACACTTCACAAAAGGAGAAATACAAATGGCCAACAAATGTATGAAAAATGTTCAACATCATTAGCAATCAGAGAGATGCAAATCAAAACTACCTTGGGATTTCACCTAACCCCAATTAGAATGGCAATCATTAAAAACAAACAATAACAAATGCTGGCGAGGATGTGGAGAAGTAGGACCTCTAATATAGTGTTGGTTGGATTGCAAATTAGTGCAACCACTTTGGAAAACAGTGTGGAGGATCCTCAGAAGATTGGGAATGAATCTACCTTATGACCCTGCAATACCACTTCTAGGTATCTACCCAAAAGAATGGAAACCAAATTACCAGACTAATGCATAATATTTATGTGTATAGCTGCACAATTCACAATTGCCAAACTATGGAACCAGCCAAGATGTTCATCAACAGATGAATGGATTACAAAACTATGGGATATGTACACAATGGAATTTTATGCAGCCATCAAGAAGAACAAAATTATGTCATTTGCAGGGAAATGGATGGAATTAGAGAACATTGTGCTTAGTGAGATTAGTCAGTCACAAAAAGTGAAAAGTCGGATTCTCTCCCTAATATGCAAAGCTAGGGAGAATAGGGAGTAGGAGGGACTTCAGAAAAAGATGGAGAAAACCTCAGATGAGTAAAGAGGGCAACCTAATTGAGGGAGATGGGAGGGCGGAAGAGGGAAACACCCTAATGCTCAGGATATACATACACAAATATATCAAAGTCAACTACTATGCTGATCAAGAGAAGGAGGGAAGGAGGAGGGAATGGGGGTGGTAATTGGGGGAGGGCTAATTGACCGATGTGTGCATGTATACTTCTATCACCCTGAAACCCATCAAGATGTATGATTACAATGTACCAATAAAAAATAAATAAGTAAATAAAAAGAGAATGAGGTTAATACACAGGTACAGGGAACATATAGAACACCAATTAGACAAGATCTGAAAAAAGGTTTACCACACCACATAATAATCAAATTGACTAACATGGAGGCCAAGGAGAGAATCTTAAATGCAATGAAAGTAAAAGACCAGGTGACATTCAGAGGTAAAACATTAAGAATTACTCCAGACTTCTCAAAACAAGTCATGAAAGCCTGGAGGGCCTGAAGCAACATATTACAGACCCTGAAAGAAAAAAACTTCCAGCCAAGACTACTCTACCCAGCAAAGATATCTTTCAAATCTGACAGAGAAACAAAAAAATCTTCCATTATAAACAGAAGTTGAAAGAATTTATGTCCTTCAAACCAGCACTAGAGAAAATACTCAAAGAAATAAATTACAAAGAAGAAATAAAAAATAAACACCAGAACTGGAGAAAGGATGACTTCCATCAAACAAACAACTAAGCAAAGAAGAATAAACACTACCTCAAACATAAAATACAACTCTGAATGATAGGATTTAAAAATTGTCTCTCAATAATTACACTGAATACCAATGGCCTCAACTCCCCAATTAAAAGACATAAAGTTGCAAAATGAATTAAAGATCATAATCCATCTGTATGCTATTTGCAAGAAATGCACCTTACAGGTAAAGATATTAAAAAACTAAAGGTGAAGGACTGGAATAAGGTAATCCATGCAAATAGAACTCATAGACAAGCAAGGTTAGCAACTCCCATATCAAACAAAATTGACATCTTAGCCTAAACTTACCAGAGGAGACAAAGCAGGTCATTTTTTACTGGTAAAAGGAAAAATCCAACAAGAGGATATAATGATAGTCAACATTTTTTTGGGGGGGATACCAGGGATTGAACCCAGGAGCTTTCTACCTCTGAGCTACATCCCCGGCCCTATTTTTTATACTTCATTTTGAAACCGGGTCTCATGAAGTTGCGGAGGCCTCACTAAGTAGCTGAGGCTGGCCGTGAACCCAGATCCTCCAGTCTCCGCCTCCCAAGTACTGGGATTACAGGCGTGCACCACCATGCCCAGCGTGATAGTCAACATTTATGCTCTGAATATAGGTGCAACCACTTTTGTAAAACAAACTCTTCATGAGATTAAGTCTCACATAGATCCAATACAATAATACTGGGAGACTTCAACACTTCTCTCACACCACTAGGCTGATCTTCCAGACAAAGGATGAGCAAAGATGCCTCAGACCTAAAGAATACCATAAACCAATGGACCTACAAGGCATATAGAGAATATTCCATCCAATTACAGCTGAATACACATTCTTTTCAGCTGCTCATGGAAGCTTCTCCAAAATAGACCAAAATAGACAAAGCAAGCACTAGCAAATTCAAAAAATGTAACATAACCCCCTGCATGTTTTCAGAGCATAATGTTCAACATGATTAGCAGTCAGAAAGATGCAAATCAAAACTACCCTCATATTTCACCTAACCCACATTTGAATGGCAATCATTAAAAATACAAACAATAATAAATGCTGGCGAGGATGTGGAGCAGTAGGAACTCTGATACACTGTTGGTTGTATTGCAAATTAGTGCAACCACTTTGGAAGTCAGTATGGAATGTCTTCAGAAGAATGGGAGTGAACCTACCACATGACCCAGTTATACCACTTCTGGGTATCTACCCAAACAAGACTAGCATAGTAATGCACACATATCTATGTTTATAGTAGCACAATTCATAATTGCCAAACTATGGAACCAGCCAAGATGTCTATCAACAGATGAATGGATTACAAAATTATGGGATATACACACAATGGAATTCTACTCAGCCATAAAAAAATAACAAAATTATGTCATTTTCAGGGAAATTAATGGAACTGGAGAATATTATGCTGAGATTAGTCAGTCACAAAAAGTAAAAGGTCAGGTATTTTCCCCTATATGTGGAATCTAGGGAGAAATGGGACACAGGAGGGACTCTGGACAAAGGAGGAGAAACCTTAGTGGCGTGAGGGAGGGGACCTAACTGAGGGAGGCAGGAGGGGGTAAGAAGACTCGAAGAGGAAAACACTTCAATGGACATGATGTACATACACAAATTTTCATCGCCAATCAGTGTCATGCAGGGGAAGGTGGGGAGGGAGAGGGAGTGGGGTGGGAACTGGGGAAGGGCTCACCAAGTGCTGTGTACATGTATGC
>PVJS01043416.1:0-17032 GCA_004027185.1 Glis glis | reverse complement strand
GGGTTGTAGCTCGGAGGTAAAATGCCCCTGGGTTCAATCCCCGGTACCGCAAAAAAAAAAAAAGTTGTATCTTAAGGTGGGCATGGCATACACCTATAATCCCAGTACTTGGGAGGCTGAGACAGGAGGATCACAGGTTCGAGGACAGCCTCAGCGAGTGGTGAGACTCTCAGCCTAGTGAGAACCTGTTTCAAAACAAAAAATAAAATTAGGTTGGAGATGTAGCTTGGAGGTAGAATGCCCCTGGGTTCAATCCCCAGTATCACACACACACACACACAAAAGTTGTGTCTCAGCCAGGTGTAGTGGCACACACCTGTAATCCCAGTACCTGGGAGGCTGAGACAAAGGATGGCAGGTAAGAGACCAGCCTCGGCAACTTAGGGCCTCTGTCACTTAGTGAGAGCCTGTTTCAAAGTAAAAAATAAAAATGGCTGTGGTTGTGGGGTGGAGGTAGAACACCTTCAGGTCCAATTCCCAGTGCTAAAAATAAAAATAAAAAATACATATATTTCATCATTTCCTTTTGTCTCCTTTCTACTGTTTACTTCTGTCCTCCCGCAGCCACCATGCCGTTTGGTAACACCCACAACAAGTTCAAGCTGAACTACAAGCCGGAGGAGGAGTACCCGGACCTGAGCAAGCACAACAACCACATGGCCAAGGTCCTGACCCCTGACCTCTACAAGAAGCTGCGGGACAAGGAGACCCCATCGGGCTTCACCCTGGATGACGTCATCCAGACTGGTGTGGACAACCCAGGTATGCACCACGGGTACCACAGAGGTGTCAGTCTCCCCATCCGTACAATGGGACCACACTCAAGAATGTTGTGAGAACATCAGGCTCCACGCATGTCCAGGGTTTTTGTTTGGTTTGTTACTGGGAATCTAACCCAAAGGCATTCTACCTCTGAGCTACACTCTCAGACCTATTTTATTATTTTGAAACAGGGTGTCACTAAGTTGCAGAGGGCCTCACTAAGTAGCTGAGACTGGCCATGAACCTGGATCCTCTGGTATCAGCCTCCCAAGTACTGGGATTACAAGCATGCGCCACCACGCCTGGTTTATTTTTTATTTTGAATCAGGGTCTAAGTTGCTGAGAGTCTTGCTAAGTTACTGAGGCTGTCCTCAAACCTGTGATCCTCCTGTCTCAGCCTCTCAGGTGCTGGGATTACAGGTGTGTGCCACCACACCCATCATGTCCAGGGTTTAGAGCTAAGCCTGGCACAGCGCGTGCACTCCCATGACACTGGGGAACGCTACTGGCTTCATGGTTCTATCTCAAAGGACCCCTGGAGGAGGCTTGAGGCTCTAGCCCGTCTCAGCAGCAACTCACCTTGTGAGGGGGAGCAGGGGCCCCTCTCTGCAGTCTTCCACTTCTCCAGAGCAGGTTTTTTTGTATGCGTGGCACTGGGGATTGAACCCAAGGGCGCTCTACCTCTGAGCTATATCCCCAGCCCTTATTATTATTATTATTATTACTTTTTGCGGTACCGGGGATTGAACCCCAGGGGCGTTTTACCTCCGAGCTACACCCTGGCCCTATTTTTTATACTTTATTTTGAAACCGGATCTCACGAAGTTGCGGAGGGCCTAAGTAGCTGAGGCTGGCCGCGAACCCGGATCCTCCAGTCTCTGCCTCCCAAGTACTGGGATTACAAGTGTGCGCCATCACGCCCGGCCCCATGCAGAGGTCTTGAATGAAGTCCCCACCTATACATCACACACGCACACACTCATGTACACGCACACAGTTGCCATGGGCGCAGGAGCCCAGCCCTGCCTTGCCAGGGACAAGCACCTCTGACCTCAGCCCGATCCCCCAGGTCACCCCTTCATCATGACTGTGGGCTGCGTGGCCGGCGACGAGGAGTCCTACACGGTTTTCAAGGATCTCTTCGACCCCATCATCCAGGACCGGCACGGAGGCTACAAACCCACGGACAAGCACAAGACTGACCTCAACCATGAGAACCTCAAGGTCAGCCATCCCAGGCGGGCTGCGGGGAGAGGACAGAGATGGAGAGACCCGGGGAAGGGGAGGCAGGGAGAGGTGCACGGAGATGGGGAGAGGCAGAGAGAGAGGGAAAGACAGAAAGGGTCAGAGAGGCACAGAGACAGACAAGCAGAAACAGGAGAGAGAGAGAGAGAGAGAGGACACACAAACACACAGAAACGGAATTAAAAAGGGAGAGACAAGCTGGGCGTGGTGACGCACGCTTGTGATCCCAGTACTTGGAGGCTGAGACCAGAGGATCCCGGTTCACAGCCAGCCTCAGCTACTTAGTGAGGCCCTGTTTCAAAATAAAGAATAAAAAAATAGGGCTGGGGGTGTAGCGCGGAGGTAGAATGCCCCTGGGTTCAATCCCCAGTACCGCCAAAAAAAAAAAAGGGGAGAGACAAGCTGGGTGTGGTGGTGCACACGTGTAATCCCAGCACTTGGGAGGTTGAGACAGGAGGATCACAGGTTTGAGGCCAGCCTCAGCAATTTTGTGAGGCCCTCAGCAATTTAGTGAGGCCCTGTTTTGTTTTGTTTTTTTTGCGGTACCAGGGACTGAACGCAGGGGCGTTCTACCTCCGTGCTACACCCCCTGCCCTATTTTTTATACTTTATTTTGAAACCGGGTCTCACGAAGTTGCGGAGGACTTCACTAAGTAGAGAGAGAGAGAGAGAGAGAGAGAGAGAGAGAGAGAGAGCTGAGGCTGGCCGCGAACCCGGATCCTCCGGTCTCCGCCTCCCAAAGTACTGGGATTACAAGCGTGTGCCACCACGCCCGGCTAGTGAGACCCTGTTTTAAAAATAAAAAGTAAAATAGAGGTGGGGGTGTAGCATGAAGGTAGAGCACCCTTGGGTTAAATTCACAGTACCACAAACGGAAAAAAAGAATGAAAGGAATGAATGAGCGAACAAATGAATGAATGAATCTGGGCATGGTGGAACACACCTGTAATCCCAGTACTTGAGAGGCTGAGACAAGAGGATCACAAGTTCAAGAACAGCCTCAGCAGTGTAGTGAGACTCTCAGCAACCTAGTGAGACCCTGTTTCAAAACAAAAAATAAAAAGGCCTGGGGATGTTGCTGGGGAGGTAGAATGTCCCTGGGTTCAATCTCCAGTACAAAGAAAGAAGAAAGAAAGAGAGAAAGAGAGAAAGAGAGGAAGAGAGGAAGAGAGGAAGAGAGGAAGGGAGGGAGGGAGGGAGGGAGGAAGGAAGGAAGGAAGGGAGGGAGGGAGGGAAAGAAAAAACAAGGAGGAGCCGGGCGTGGTGGCACACGCTTGTAATCCCAGTACTTGGGAGGCTGAGACAGGAGGATGGCAGGTTCGCGGCCAGCCTCAGCAACCTTTGAGGCTCTCCGCAACTTAGTGAGACCCTGTTCCAAAAAAAATAGGGCTGGGGGTGTAGCTCGGAGGCAGTATGCCCCTGGGTTCCATCTCCAGTACCACAAAAAGAAAGAAAGAGAGAGAGAGAGAGAGAGAGAGAGAGAGAAAGAAAGAAAGAAAGAAAGAAGAAAGAAAGAAAGAAAGAAAGAAAGAAAGAAAGAAAGAAAGAAAGAAAGAAAAAGAAAGAAAAAGGAGGAAGGAAAGAAGGGGAAGGGAAGGAAGGAAGATGGGAGCAGAGACACAGAGAGAAATGCAGATAATCTTGGAGAGAGGAAGAGAAACAGAAATGGAGAGAGAAAGATGGGAAAGAGGGGAAACACACACACACACACACACACACACACACACACGCGGGGAAAGAGGTAGCCCTGAAAGGAGAGCCTGGAGAGGACAGGAGGGCTACAGGCCGTGGAGGGCTGGGCAGGCCGGGGGCCTGCACCGGAGGGGACCGGCAGGAGCAGAGCTGGGGGTTCTGGGGAGACACCCAGGAGCGCCTGCGCAGCCCTGATTCCTGGCCACTCTCCCACTCTGCAGGGCGGAGACGACCTGGACCCCAACTACGTGCTCAGCAGCCGCGTGCGCACCGGGCGCAGCATCAAGGGGTACACGCTGCCCCCGCACTGCTCCCGCGGCGAGCGCCGCGCGGTGGAGAAGCTGTCAGTGGAAGGTGCGCGCGCTCCCCGCGGGTCCCCGGCCCTCCGGGTCCCCGTTTTCCAAGCCACGGAGGGGCCTGGCATACGGCGGGTACTTGGTGAGGGATGGCTGGCGCCTTACCCCTCACGTCTTGCCGGTCAAGACGTGAGGGGTTAGCTGTGGGTAGTGGCGCACGCCTGTAATCCCAGTACTGAGACAGGAGGATCACAGGTTCAAGGCCAGCCTCAGCCATTTAGCTAGACCCTCAGCAATTTAGCGACACCCTGGTTTTTGTTTGCTTGTTTTTTGTACTGGGGATTGAACCCAGGGGCATTCTGCCTCTGAGCTACACCCCAAACCCAATTTTATTTTTTATTTGGAAACAGAGTCTCACTAATTTGCAGAGGGTCTCCTAAATTGCTGAGGCTGGCCACGAAACTGGGATCCTCCTGTCTCAGCCTCCCAAGTATTGGGATTACAAACACGCACCACCACACTCGGTTTAGCAACACCCTGTTTAAAAAAAAGTCGGGCGTGGTGGCGCACGCTTATAATCCCAGTACTTTGGGAGGCGGAGACCGGAGGATCCGGGTTCGCGGCCAGCCTCAGCTCTCTCTCTCTCTCTCTCTCTCTCTCTCTCTCTCTGTCTACTTAGTGAGGCCCTCCGCAACCTTGTGAGGCCCGGTTTCAAAATAAAGTATAAAAAATAGGGCCGGGGGTGTAGCAGGGAGGTAGAACGCCCCTGGGTTCAATCCCTGGTACCGCAAAAAATAAATAAATAAATAAAATAATAAAAAAGGGGGGCCGGGCATGGTGGCGCACGCTTGTAATCCCAGTACTTGGGAGGCTGAGACCGGAGGATCTGGGTTCGCGGCCAGCCTCAGCTAATTAGTGAGGCCCTCTGCAACTTCGTGAGACCCGGTTTCAAAATAAAGTATAAAAAAAAATAGGGCCGGGGGTGTAGCACGGAGGTAGAATGCCCCTGGGTTCAATCCTTGGTACCGCAAAAAAAAAAAAAAAAAAAAAAAAAAAAAAAAAAAAAAAAAAAAAAAGGCTGGGGTATAGTTCAGAGGTACAATACCCCTAGATTCAATCCCCAGTACCAAAAATTAAATTAAATTAAATTTAAAAATAAAAATAAAAGCCAGGTGTGGTTGCACACACCTGTAATCCCTGGGTTCCACCCCGAGCACCACAAAATATAAAAATAAAAATAAAAACAGGGCTGGGGATGTAGCTTAGTGGTAGAGCAACCAGGGTCTAATCCCTAGTACCACATTGTGTGTGTGTGTGTGTGTGTGTGTGTGTGTGTTACTGGGGTTGAACCCAGGGGCATTCTACCTCCAAGCTCCACCCCCAGCCCTATTTTATTTTTATTTTGAAACAGGGTGTCACTAGTTTGATGAGAGTTTATTTGCTGAGGCTGTCCTCGAACCTTCGATCTTCTTGTCTCAGCCTCCCAAGTATTGGGATTACAGGTGTGCACCATCACACTCAACTTTATTTTTGTTTTGAAATAGGATCTCAGTAGGTTGCTGAGAATCTCACTACACTGCTGAGGTTGTCCTCAAACCTGGAGGACAGGAAGATCACAGGTTCGAGGACAGCCTCAACAAGTAGAGAGACTCTCATCAACCTAGAGAGATCCTGTTTCAAAATAAAACTAAAAAAAAAAAATAGGGCTAGGAATGTGGCTCAGAGGTAGAATGGTCCTGTGTTCAATCACCAGTACCACAATAAATAAATAAATGAATAAATAAATAAATAGGGTTAGGGGTGTAGCTCAGTACAATATTATATATTGTATATATATAATATAGTATCAATATTATATATTGTCAAAAATTGATGATATATACTATATATATTATACATTATTTATTATTACACATACTATATTATATGTAACATAATATACAATGTATATAAGTAATGTATAAAATCATATAAATACATTTTACATAAATTATTCATACTATGTATGTACAAAAGTATTCCTTGTACACATATTTTATACATATGAATATATACAAATAACATGCTCTATTTTTTTTTTTTTTTGCGGTACTGGGGATTGAACCCAGGGGCATTCTACCTCCGAGCTACACCCCCGGCCCTATTTTTTATCCTTTATTTTGAAACTGGGTCTCACGAAGTTGCGGAGGGCCTCACTAAGTAGCTGAGGCTGGCTGCAAACCCGGATCCTCCGGTCTCTGGCTCCCAAGCACTGGGATTACAAGCGTGCGCCACCACGCCCGGCTCACATGCTCTATTTGGATGGCTCCCCAAATCCCTAAGGCTTTGGCCATGCGTCCTGCCAGCCAGCAGGCACAGGCACCTGCACACGGTCATTGGCGGGTGGCTTGGATGGGAACCTTGGCTCTCTGTTCCTGGGGGCCTGGACAGACAGGGGAGGAGCAGACCTGAGGGACAGGCGGTGAGCTGGGGATTAGACAAGTGTTTAGGTGCCTCTAGAACATCCATGGGCGAAGTCCCGTCAGGGGCAGCAGTGTGGAGACCTTGGGGCTCCACACCTGCGCTCAAGTGGGCAAGCTGTTGACCAGTCCCTCGTGTGGTCCCTCAGCCCTCAACAGCCTGACAGGCGAGTTCAAGGGGAAGTACTACCCTCTGAAGGGCATGACGGAGCAGGAGCAGCAGCAGCTCATCGACGACCACTTCCTGTTTGACAAGCCCGTGTCCCCACTGCTGCTGGCTTCAGGCATGGCCCGCGACTGGCCCGACGCTCGTGGCATCTGGTGAGTGCCCCTGCTCTAGGCTTCCTGTCCCCACCCCCCACTCCCGCTTCTTCCAGTCCCTAATGACTCCCCCACTCCTCCGTCAAAGCCCAGACCATGACCTTGCCCCATCCCTGCCTGCCCTGCGGTCCTGTGTCGTATTCTGGGAAACTTGTACCAGAGAAGTGCACTTAAGAAATTAAGGGCTGGGCATGATGGCACACGCTTGTAATACCAGTACTTGGGAGGCTGAGACAGGAGGATCCGGGTTCGCGGCCAGCCTCAGCTACTTAGTGAGGTCCTCTGCAACTTAGTGAGACCCTGTTTCAAAATAAAGAATAAAAAATAAGGCTGGGGGTGGAGTTTGGCGGTAGAATGCCCTTGGGTTCAATCCCCAGTACTGAAAAAAAAAGAATAAAATAGGGCTGGGGGTATAGCTCAGAGGTAGAATGCCCCTGGCTTCCATCTTCAGTACCACAATAAATAAGTAAGTAAATAAATAAATAAATAGGGCTAAGGTTGTAACTCAGAGACAGAATGCCCCTGGTTCAATCCCTAGCAAAAAAAAAAAAAAAAAAAAAAAAAAAAAAAAAATTCCCAAATGTGGCTCAGAGTAGAAGTCCTCTGGGTTCAATGGGTTCAATCCCCAGTACCACCCACCCACACCCCCACACACAAAAGGGTTTAAATAACCTAAGGTTTCAAACCGTTAGCAGAGTCTAGGTTCTAAGATTAACAGATTAGATGATTTGGAGATTTCAGGATTTCAAATATTTTTACATTTTAAGGTTCCTCAAATTATGAGATTATCTTTGTAGATTTTTTTTTTTTTGGCACTGGGGATTGAGCCCAGGGACATTCTACCTCTGAGCTATACCCCCAGCCCTTTTTATTTTGAAAAAGGGTCTTGCTAAATTTCTGAGGGCCTTGCTAACTTGCTGAGGCTATCAAACCTGTGATCCTCCTGTCTCAGCTTCCCAAGTACTGGGATTACAGGCATGGCTACCTTTGTAGATTTCAATGTTTTATGGTTCTAAGACTGTTTCTCAGATGCTAGGATTCAGAAGTCTCACAATGTGATGGGAAGACTCTGGTTCTAAGACCAGAGGAATGCCAATATTCGTTCATTCTAATTCCAAGCTCTGTCTGCAAAGATTCTGAGATTCCAAGAGTCTTTTTTTTTTTAAATGATGCTGTTGATGGAACCCAGGGCCTGGTGCACGCTAGGCAAGCACTTTACCCCTGAGGCCTCTAGAGTCTTTAAATTAATGCTGTTCAAAGATTTAAACCCCTAGGCTGGGCGTGGTGGCACACGCTTGTAATCCCAGTACTTTGGGAGGCGGAGACCAGAGGATCCGGGTTCGCGGCCAGCCTCGGCTTTCTCTCTCTGTCTGTCTGTCTCTCTCTCTACTTAGTGAGGCCCTCCGCAACTTCGAGACACCCGGTTTCAAAATAAAGTATAAAAAATAGGGCCGGGGGTGTAGCGCAGAGGTAGAACGCCCCTGGGTTCAATCCCCGGTACTGCAAAAAAAAAAAAAAAAAAAAAAAAAAAAAGATTTAAACCCCTGAAAGTCCTTGATCCCAGATTTGAGGATTTGCATATTTGGTGACAGCATGGTCTTCAGGTTTAAGTTTGTTTTTCTTTTCTTTCTTTCTTTCTTATCTTTCTTTTTCTTTCTTCTCTTTCTTCTCTCTCTCTCTCTTTCCCCTTCCTTCCTTCCTTCCTTCCTTCCTTCCTTCCTTCCTTCCTTCCTTCCTTTTTGTACCAGGGATTGAACTTAGAGGCATTATACCTCTGAGCTAAGCCCCTAGCCCTATTTATTTATTTATTTATTTATTTTTGTGGTACTGGGGATTGAACCCAGGGGCATTCTACCTCTGAGCTCCACCCCCCCAGCCTGATTTTTTTTATTCTTTATTTTGAAACAGGGTCTCACTAAGTTGCAGAGGGCTTCACAAGTTGCTCAGGCTGGCCGTGAACCTGCGATCCTCCTGTCTCAGCCTCCCAAGTATTTACTTTTTATTTTGAAACACTGTGTCACTAAGATTCTGAGGCTAGCCACAGCCTGTGATCCTCCTGTCTCAGCCTCCCAAGTACTGGGACCTAGCCCTTTTATTTTTGTTTTGAAACAGGGTCTTGCTAGGTTGCTGAGTCTTGAAATGTTGCTAACCCTGATCCTCACACCTGCGATCCTCCTGTCTCAGCCTCCCAAGTACAGGCTTCAGTTTCTGCGGGAAGCCCATGCCACCTACCCCATACCCCTCAGACCCTCTTCCTCCAGCAGCGGGGAGTTTGTGTTTGGTGGGAAATGGGGTCCCCACGTAGTTGACTCCCTGTCCTCTTACTGCGCCCCACCCTAGGCACAATGACAACAAGAGCTTCCTGGTGTGGGTGAACGAGGAGGACCACCTCCGGGTCATCTCCATGGAGAAGGGAGGCAACATGAAGGAGGTTTTCCGTCGCTTCTGCGTGGGGCTGCAGAAGGTGGGTGTGTGCCCTTCCCTTCAGACCGCCCACTCCCGCGCGCCCCGCCCACTTTCCGAGGCCCCGCCCACGTCCAAGGCCAGCCCAAGGCCCCGCCCCCAGGGCTCAAGCCCCGCCCCTTAGACGCAGCCTCCCGCGTCGTCAGGCCCCTCCCTCCCAGCGCTCCAGCTCCGCCCCCAGGGAACTCCGCCCCCACCCACGCCGCCCGGCCTTGTGTTCCTCCGGATCGGGTTGGGGCTTGCGGGTGTAACTGGGGTGCTCGCTGGCCCTGACCCCTGGTCCTCTCCCCCCACCTCAGATTGAGGAGATCTTTAAGAAAGCCGGCCACCCCTTCATGTGGAACGAGCACCTGGGCTACGTGCTCACCTGCCCCTCCAACCTGGGCACCGGGCTGCGTGGGGGCGTGCACGTGAAGCTGGCGAACCTGAGCAAGCACGCCAAGTTCGAGGAGATTCTCACCCGCCTGCGCCTGCAGAAGCGTGGCACAGGTGCGGCCCGACCCCCGCGCCGCGGCGTCTGGGGCGCGGAGCAAGGGGTTGCGTGTCCCCGGAGGGTTCCAGGATCGGTGAGGGCTGCCCCTCTGTGAGCCCGTTTCTTCCTCTGTAAAGCGGGCATCGGCACGTCTGCCTCACGGGAGTTAGTAGGACATCGTCAAGGTTCTCTAATAGGAATTTCGTATACCCCGGGACCTCCCCGGGGGCTTCAGTTTCCCCATCTTTATGTGGTTGTGATGTGATGAGGATTCGACCCCCGGGTAGCCCGGCTTCAGAGCACACTCTTACCTATTAAGCTATATTTTAGTATTGGATGGTGGAGGGGGGAGGTACTGCCCTATGTAAAGCCGCACTCGTGCCCCGCCCCCAGCAGAAGGAAGTTACCGAGCGCTGCGTGCAGGTAACCTGTTAGGCGGTGGGCACTCAGTACCTGCGCCCGTAGCAGCTGGCACGCGGGCGCCTTCCCGCCCTCCCCACGCCTCTGCTTGCTCCTCACGCCCCTGGCTCCTGCTCCTGCAGGTGGCGTGGACACCGCTGCCGTGGGCGCTGTGTTCGACATATCCAACGCCGATCGGCTGGGCTCGTCCGAGGTGGAGCAGGTGCAGCTGGTGGTGGACGGTGTGAAGCTCATGGTGGAGATGGAGAAGAAGCTGGAGAAGGGCCAGTCCATCGACGACATGATCCCTGCCCAGAAGTAGGCGCCCGGCCCGCCGCCGACTGCGGGAGACCCAGCCCAGGGGAGGACCTGGCCTACGGAGGCCCACCCCTTTCCCTCTAGCCCCGCCCCTCCCCCTCGGAGGCTCGCCTACAATGTGGGTCACCTGGGCGCTCTATCCACCCTCCTCGGAGTTCCTTTTCCAGAGTTCCAACCAATGGGCTCCTTCCTCTGAGTTCTGGCCAATGAAACCCCTCCCTCACTCACCTATGGGTTTCCCGGGCCCCGCCCACCACCAGGAGCTCCAACTGCGGGGTCCTCCCCAGCACATCTGGAGCTCCAGCCTCTCCACGCAAAGCAATAATAAAAGCAATGGTGGCCTTAGCTTTGTGTGGGATAGTATTGAGGGAAGAGGAGGGGGGGTTTGCAATTGGCCGCCTGTATCTTCGAAATGGTTTGCCCATTCTAGGTACGCGCCGGATATCCCCTCTCTAAAATCCCCTCTCTAAAATGAGGCGAGATTAGGATACAGTCTAATTTAAGAAAATGTTTTTGTAGTACTGGTGATTGAACCCGGGACCTTCTACCTCTGAGTTGTACCTATCGTTTTATTTTTAATTTTTTTTTTTTTTTTTGGTGGTACCGGGGACTAACCCAGGGGCGTTTTACCTCTGAGTTATACCCCCAACCCTGTTTTACTTTTTATTTTGAAATAGGGTCTAAGTTGCAGAGGACCTCACTAAGTTGCTGAGGCTGGCCTGGAACCTGCCATCCTCTGGTCTCAGCCTCTCAAGTACTGGCATTACAGGTGTGCGCTTCCACGCCCGGCGTGTTTTTTTATTTTGAAACAGGGTCTAAGTTGCTGAGGGCCTTGCTAAATTGCAGAAGCTGGTCTCAAATCTGCCATCCTCCTGTCTCAGCCTCCCAAGTACTGGGATTACAGGTGTGCACCACTATGCTTGGCTTAATCCAAAAATTTTAAGGCTGTATGAGGGCTCAGACTCAGAGAGGTGTGGCCCACCCACTACCTAACCAAGCATGGGGCCTTTCCAACTTTGGCTCTCAGTCATGCTCAAATATCAGAGTCAGAAGGGGAGAAACGTGGGGCAAACGTCTGACTTTGGCCAGCGGGCCTCCAGCTAGCTCCCTCCCATGCAACTCAGCACGTCTGCCTCTCTTCTGCTTCTCACTGACCTCCTTCTGTCCAGTCTGATGTCATCCTCTTTTGGATTTCTCTTACCTTGCTCAAGAGCCTGCCATGGCTTCCTACATCTCTGAGAATGAACTATTTGTGATCCTTCACAGTTACACTGAAATGCATACCATCTGCTGAAGGCTCATATTTCCGTTATTCTTTCCCCATTATTGCTCTTTCACTCCATACACCCTGCAAGTCCCACCTCAACATCTTTGCCAAAGCTGTTTTCCTCCTCCGGACTGGGGCTTGGGTGAGAGCAGCCCTATATAATCGTTAGGGCTGGGTCTTTTGGAGAGCCTGGTCCCAGGGAAGGTGGAAGAGGGCATAGCCAAGCAATTAGTGTAGTGAGAGGTATAGCTATGCTGGGTGTGGTGGTGCACACCTGTAATTCTAGTACTTGGGAGGCTGAGACAGGAAGATTGCGGGTTCTAGACCAGCCGCAGCAATTTAGCAAGACTCTCAGCAACCTAGAAAAACACTGTTTCGAGCCAGGCATGGTGGTGCACACTTGTAATCTCAGTACTTGTGAGGCTGAGACTGGAGGATCTGGGTTCGCAGCCAGCCTCAGCTACTTAGTGAGGCCCTCCGCAACTTAGTGAGACCCTGTTTCAAAATGAAGAATAAAAAAATAGGGCTGGGGGTGGAGCTCGGAGGTAGAATGCCCCTGGGTTCAATCCCCGGTACCGCAAAAAAAAGTCCCTATTTCAAAACAAATAAATAAATAAAAAGGGCTGGGCATGTGGCTTGGAGGTAGAGTGCCCCTGGGTTCAATTCCCAGTGTCTTTCGCGCTCACACACGAGAGAGAGGTATAGCTAATAGAAGTCAATTAGTATCTGACTGCCTATGGTTGTTGGGCACGTCAGCAACCTCCGCTCAAACAGGCCAAGGCCCCCATCAGTAACGACACAGTGGGTTGGTTCAAAAAGAGACAAAGGCAGCCGGGCGTGATGGCGCACGCTTGTAATCCCAGTACTTGGGAGGCGGGGAGACTGGAGGATCCAGGTTCGCGGCCAGCCTCAGCTACTTAGTGAGGCCTCTGTAACTTTGTGAGACCCGGTTTCAAAATGAAGGATAAAAAATAGGGCCGGGGATGTAGCTGGGAGGTAGAATGCCCCTGGGTTCAGTCCCTGGTACCGCAAAAAAAAAAAAAAAAAAAAAAAAAAAAAAAGACACAGGTTTCTGAAGCAAATGGAGGGAGACTAAATGGAAGACAGAGCCCTCAGGAACCTGGAAGAGGCACTTCTTCAAACTTTGACAGAGGCTAAGGGACCTTAGAGATCAATAAACCCACCTTCTGCTGTCCAGAGGGGAAACTGAGGCACAGACATGTCCCCTCAAGTCTTCAGAGTTACTGAAATAGATAAGTTAAAGACACCCAAAGATCAAGGCATGAAGGACTTGTCAAACACCAGTTTTTCTTCTTTTTTTGTATTGAGGATTGAACCCAGGGGCATCTAGATACCTCTAACTATACCCCAGCCTGTGTGTGTGTGTGTGTGTGTGTGTGTGTGTGTGTGTGTGTGTTACTAGGGATTGAACCCAGGTACATTCTACCTCTGAGCTACACCCCCAGCCCTGTCTTTCTTATTTATTTTGTGGTACTGGGAATTGAACCCAGAGGTATTCTACCTTGGAGTTACACCCCCAGCCCAATTTTATTTCTTATTTGGAAACAGGGTCTCTCTAGGCTGATGAGAGTCTCACTACTTGCTGAGGTCGTCTTTTTTTTTTTTGCGGTACCGGGGATTGAACCCAGGGGCGTTCTACCTCTGAGCTACATCCCCGGCCCTACTTTTTATCCTTTATTTTGAAACCAGGTCTCACGAAGTTGCAGAAGCCTCACTAATTAGCTGAGGCTGGCTGAGAACCCAGATCCTCCGGTCTCAGCCTCCCAAGTACTGGGATTACAAGCGTGCGCCACCACGCCCGGCTTCTTTTTTTATTTTGAAACAGGATCTACGTTGCAGAGCGCCTAAGTTGCTGAGGCTGGCCGCGAACCTGCGATTCTCCTGTCTCAGCCTCCCAAGTACTGGGATTACAAGCATGGGCCACCACACCCAGCTACGCTCCAGCCTTTTTTTAGTTTGTGTGATACTGGGTATTGAACCCAGGGACATTCTACCTCAGAGCTACATCCCCAGCCCTCTATTAGTTTTATACTGAAACAGGGTCTCACTAGGTTGATGAGTCTCACTACTTGCTGAGGTTGTCCTCGAACCTGCGATCCTCCTGTCTCAGCCCCCCAAGTACTGGGATTACAGGCGTGTGCCACCACAGCTACTGCCAGGATGTCCTTTACAGTATTATCCCCAATTGAAGATCCCATTGCTAATCTCAGTTCCATCCCCAGATGCCAGAGACCCCAAAGACGGGCAGTCTGAGCCACATCCAATCCGCAGCCCAGGCATCTGTCAGTTACTACGTCCTGCCCATTTTACCTCATACATCCACCCCTCCTCTCCCATCTTCTGTCTTGCCTCTCATCTCTCCCCAACCTCCCAGCACAAACCTTCCTTGCTCATGACCTCACCATGGCACCCCAGTGCTCCTGGAAGAAAACCCAGCCTCCTTTTCACTACCTTCAAGGCACTGTGGACTTACCTACCCTCATCGTGCAGTGCATATACTCACCCTGAATCACAGGCCATTAGCAGAAGGATCTGTACTTCTTCCCTTCCCATTGTACATGCTGTCCCTTCTGCTTAGACATCTCCAGTGTCTAGCTAGCTGCTCCTCCTCCAGGAAGCCCTCCGTGGCTGGGGCATGCGCCCCTCTGAACTCTCCTACACTGGCCTGCCACTTTAGACCCTCAGTCTGAGGACGTGTGTGCCTCCTCCAATGGACTACAAGCTCCATGGGAACAGGGCTGGGGCTGTCCCAGCACAGAGGCCTTCAGGAACTCTCTCCTGCACAAAACCCTCCATGGCTCCCAGTGCCTCAGAAGCAGGCTGAGCTTGCTCACTTTGGTCCCAAAGGCCACAGTGAACAAGCTCTGTCCTTGTGGACGGCAGAGGTTTCAATTGCTTAAATCTGAGGAGCTCCCACGTCCCTCCTGCTCATGAAGCCTGACTTCCCTTTGAGGAACCCTAAGTTCAGCTGTAGATAGGGGCCTGGTCACTCTAAAATCACAGTGATTGGCTCAGGGATGACCACATGACTCACATGGGCCAATCACGGCCTGCCGCAGGACTTTTGCTGGAAGTTGGCGACCAGCATCTTCCTGAAGTAGAATGGAAGCTGATGGGACAGAAGCTTGGGACTGTTGGAGTCATCTTTGCCATCAGGAAGGGAGTGTCTATTGGGTGATACCTCTAGAATTTACACTGATGAAAGCAGAGACAAGCTGAGCTGATGCCTGGATCCAACCATACCTGAAGTTGGCCACCCCTGGACCATTAAGTAACATCAGCCAACAAATGCCTTTTTGCTTAAGCAGTGTAGATGGATTATTAGTCCTGATACAGCATTTCTCTTACAAATTCCCCACACATGCCCAACATAGAGGCTGCATTGAGATTACCTATAGTTCTCTAAAGTTATACTGTATACTCCCACTTCTGTCTGGGCTTGTGCCCAGGGCATACCCAACATCAGTTCAACTCCTACTCATCCTGCAAAGCCCAACTCCAATATCGGTTCCTCTGGAGCTTTCCCAACCCTCATTTTTCTCTTCTGGGCTCCCCAAGACAATGGCTTCCCTGGTGCTTGTCCCCCACAGACAAGGCTCCTCAGGTCTCCATGTCCAGCACTGGGCCTCGCACGGAGGAGACACTGGTCAATGACTGTTTATTGAATAAATTTACTACTGGAGTAGGAAGAGGCTTAGAGTCCAGTGTAACATGGTGGGTGGGAGTGAGTAGAATGGGGGCCCCGGCAGAGGACCTGAGGCCTCATGGATGAGGCCAAGTTCTGTTCCGCCCTCTTCCTTGACCCTCACACCCCCACCACTCCCATTCTGCAGATGAGAAAAACTGAGGCTCAGAAAGGAGAAACCACCGGCCCGAGGTCACACCCCTCCTCTTCAGCTCACCTGCAGGTTAGGGTGAAGAAGGAGCCCCAGGGGCGGCGAGGGGGGACTCTCCTAAGTTTATTGGGCAACAGGCTGCAGGTGAGAGGGTCGGTGGGAGGAGGGTGGGGAGGTAATAACTTAAAAACCGGAGGCGACAGCGGCAGCTCCTCGAGACCTCTGCAGAGGGGCAGGGCGGGGTATTTACAAGGATTTGTACAAAGTGCCCCGCGCCAGCCTGGGGCAGGAAGGGGGTTCGAGCAGGAGGAGTGGGGAGGGGAAGGAATTTGCCTCTTTGACCCCCCAACCCCCAAGTTCTCCAGTCTTTAGGCTCAGCAGCTCTCCCTGCCCCTGCCAAGGCCTAATTCTTGAGCTGTTGGGAGGAATGGAAGAGTTTCCTCAGTTTCCCTTCCCGCCCTGCCCCCAAAGTCTCCTCAGGTGCCCATGACAGGGCGAGGGGGGACAGGACAGGCTGGAGGCTCCAGGAGGGTGCCAGCTCCCCCCGCTAAGCCCCCTCATCCTTCTCCCGTGTCAAGCCACCCCAGAGAACGGCAGAGGGGACAATCTCTGTCCCCCAATCGAATCCAAGGAGACAAAAGATAATCCCCTCCAAGTCCCCTTCCCTCCTGCAGAAGTGAAGGGAATGAGAGAGGAAGAGGAAGGGACCCGGGCGTGGTGGCTCAGAGCTCGAGGTCGTTGGAGATGCGGGTGACAAGGGTGCGGAAGGCCAGGGCGGTGCCCGCCACGCGGCGGAAGAGGACACCCCGCAGGCCCGGCCGGGGCAGCTGGCAGACCTCCACTTCGAAGTGGGACAGGGGCTCGGGCCCGCCCGCACCCCCGTGCAGGCAGGCCAGCAGGAACGGCTGTGGCTGGCGGCAGCGGCAGCGGGCCGCCGCGGTGGCCTGGCGCAGAGCTGCCATCAGGGCCTCGGGAGGGCGCGAGCTGGTCAGCTTCACACTCCAGGGGAATCGGAGCAGCCGGGGGGCGGTTTCCGTTTGATCCCAAGGTAGATGGCAACTGAGGCGGGAAGACAGTAGAGGTCAGAGGTGGGAGAGAAGGGGAACACGAACGACTCTTCCGCTTGTTGACGGTTGCCCAGGTGTCCCCTCAAAAGCTGTTCTCCTAGCCAGGTATGGTGGTGCACACCTATAATCCTAGTACTTGGGAGGCTGAGACAGGAGGATTGTAAGTTTGAGGCCAGCCTCAGCAACTTAGTGAGACCCTGTTTGAAAAAAATAAGCTGGGCGTGGTGGCGCGCACGCTTGTAATCCCAGTACTTGAGAGGCTGAGACTGGAGGATCTGGGTTCGCAGTCAGCCTCAGCTACTTAGTGAGACCCTGTTTCAAAATAAAGAATAAAAAAAATAGGGCTGGGGGGGATAGCCTGGAGGTAGAATGCCCCTGGGTTCAATCCCCAGTACCGCCAAAAAAAAAAAAAAA
>PVJS01043415.1:0-17079 GCA_004027185.1 Glis glis | reverse complement strand
TAGCTGAGGCTGGCCGCGAACCTGCGGTCCTCCTGTCTCAGCCTCCCAAGTACTGGGATTACAAGCGTGCGCCACCACGCCCAGCTCCCAGCCCTATTATTATTTTTTTTTTTTTGGTACCGGGGATTGAACCCAGGGGCGGTCTACCTCCGCGCTACACCCCCAGCCCTATTTTTTATACTTTATTTTGAAACCAGGTCTCACGAAGTTGCGGAGGGCCTCACTAAGTAGAGAGAGAGAGAGACAGGGAGAGAGAGAGCTGAGGCTGGCCGCGAATCCCGATCCTCCGGTCTCCGCCTCCCAAAGTACTCCTATTTTTAATTCTTTATTTTGAAACAGGGTCTCACTAAGTTGCGGAGGGCCTTACTAAGTAGCTGAGGCTGACCGTGAACCTGAGATCCTCCTATCTCAGCCTCCCAAGTACTGGGATTACAAGCGTGCACCACCACGCCCGGCTTAGCACTTTTTAGTTTTAGTTTCAAACAATAGTTATGTTGCTGAGATTATCCTCCAACCTGTGATTCTCCTACTGTAGCAGTGTGTTTCACAATTTAGATGAATGCCTACATGTCAAACCTCCCTTCTTAGATAAAAAAGTGGGCATATGAACTAAACAGTTAAATAGCTCTGAATAGGCTTTAGAAATAAGCGTGGGTTTATATAAGTTAAAAGTATGTTTTAAGCCGAGCGTGGTGGCGCATGCTTGTAATCCCAGTACTTTGGGAGGCAGAGACCGGAGGATCCGGGTTCGCGGCCAGTCTCAGTTCGCGCGTGCATGCTCTCTCTCTCTCTCTCTCTCTCTTTCCCTCTCTCTCTCTCTACTTAGTGAGGCCCTCCGCAACTTCGTGAGACCCAGTCTCAAAATAAAGTATAAAAAAATAGGGCCGGGGGCATAGCGCGGAGGTAGAATGCCCCTGCGTTCAATCTCCGGTACCGCAAAAAAAAAAAGTATGTTTTAAGAGTTTCCAACTAAGTTTGTAGTGTGGCTTGAATATAGCCAAGCAATGCTCACTGCAGTTGTGACAGGCCCGCATTTCGAAAGTACAAGTTCAGGAGCAGGATGGGAAAGGGCTTGCTTAAGGTTTCTCAAGAGAGGCAGAGGGCAGCAGCCTGGAGCCAGCTCCACCCACCCCTGTGTCCCGACAAAAATAGCTTAGATAAGCAGTAGCAAGTCTCCAAGCAACGAGTTCATCCATATCTCAAAAGAAACATCTGTGTGCCATGAATATTTGCTCTGTTCTGCTGAAAGTTATATTTGTTAAGTAAATTTTAACCCTTATCTCCCGCTTTTCAAAATAGTATATAAGCTTCCCCTCCCCTGAGCTCTGGGCCCTTGCTCTTGGCTGTGTCCGTTGCGCTTGGGTCCAGGTTCAAACCTGTAATAAAGTGTGTTGAAGTGACAATTCGGCTCTTGGATTTAATTGTCGCGGGGTGCACCGTAACATTTGGAGGCCCCAGCGAGATCTTTATCAAGATCTTTATCAATTAAATCCTACGGACCCCCGCCAGGTCCCGGCCCCAGGTTCCAAGGGGACCGGCGGAGCGAGTCCTAAAATTTCTCTACTTCCTCCAACCACCTTAACCTGTTTGCCGGCCGGCATCTGGACTCACGGGTGAGTAAAATCCGATCAGTTCTGGTTTCTGGTTTCTGGGGGACGTCCCATCTGCAGGACCTGAGGAAAGCGGGCCGCCGCATGTTTTCCCGGTCCATGTCCAACACTGCGACGACAGTGGAGGACCCTGGTATAGTTCAGAATCGTCTAAGGGCCCAAGTTTGGAATTTGTGTGTTGAAGTGTTTGTTGTTGTCCTTTTCTGTTTTTGGGCTGTCGCTTTGCCGTTGTCTGTGTGGTTCAGTGTTAATTGTACAGGGTCTGTGTGGTTCGGTGTTGATTGTGCACTAATGGGGCAAAAGTCATCAAGGCTAGAAACTCCTCTAGAATGTTACCTTTCAAATTTTAGTGAATTCAAAAGAAGGGGAAAGGATGATGGTTTTTCCATGAACGCCTCGACCCTCCATAAATTCTGTGAATTGGAATGGCCAACTTTTGGTGTTGGATGGCCTTCTAGTGGAACTTATAATAAATAAATTGCTAGAGAAGTCAGGGGAATTATATACGGAACGGGGGGCCGTCGCCAAGCCTCCCACCTTGACCAAATTCCATACATTGATATCTGGCTAGACATTCTAGAGGACGACCCTGGCTGGTTGAAAGTATGTAGGTCTAAAGCTTTGGTCTAAACAAAGGAACATATTCTTGTGACTAATCTGCCACCAGCCCGGAGGCAACGTTCTCTGACCACAGGTTCTTTACCGGCACCCCCAGTGCTCCAGGACAGCCCACCTGATAGTCCTCCGCGCCTCCAGAGGCCTCCACCTTATGCCCCAGCGAGAAATCTTCTACGAGCGGTTTCTCATGGGCCTCACGGCCCAGGCAGGGAAGTAGTCCCGCTGCCAGACTCCTCGTCTGGCCCAGCTGTGCCTCGTCCATTGCACACACGTGCTGGGACTATTTTTGGACGGCCAGCTGCCCTGATTCTTCCACTTAGAGAGGCCATGGATCGAGATACTCAGGACAGGCCATTTATGGTTTATGTCCCTTTCTCCACCTCTGACCTGTATAACTGGAAGAATCAAAATCCATCCTTTTCAAAGGACCCTAAAGGTTTAATTTCTCTGTTAGATTCTATTTTATTTACCCATCTCCCAATTTGGGATGACTGCCAACAGCTCCTCCAAACCCTTTTCACTTCGGAGGAGAGGGAAAGAATCAAGGCTGAGGCCCGGAAGCTGGTCCTGGGACCGGACGGGAATCCTACCACTGACCCCCTCTGCCTGGAAGCTGTGTTTCCCACCGCCAGACCCCAGTGGGACCCTAACTCAGATCAAGGTAAGGAGGCGCTCGATCGGTACCACCAGTTTCTACTTAGGGGGGTGCGGGCTGCGGCTCGCTGCCCCACCAATCTGTTTAAAGTCACAGAGACAGTGCAGGGCCCAGGGGAAAGCCCCTCTGCATTTCTGGAACGCGTAACAGAAGCGTACCGCCTGTATATTCCTATAGATCCGGAGGCACCAGAGAATAGAAGGGCCCTAGCTGTCCAATTCGTGACCCAGTCAGCCCCAGACATTAGGAAAAAATTGCAGAAATTAGAAGGCTTTGCGGGGAAGTCCCTCTCTGAATTGGTAGAGATAGCGCAGAAGGTCTTTGAAAACCGAGAAGACCCAGCCCAAGCGGCTCAAATGCTAAACAAAAGAATGGCAAAAGTCCTTCTGGCCATGAATGAGCAGCCGCCTCAAAAACAAAAACCTTGGAACCGAGGCCAGGACGAACTTCAGAGACGCCCAAAAGAAAAATTGGAAAAAGACCAGTGTGCCTATTGTAAAGAAAAAGGACACTGGAAAAGCGAGTGCCCAAATAAAAAGGACCAAAGGAAACCAATGAAACCGATTCCGGTGTTGGTGGAGGAAACTGAATGACGGGGCCGGGGCTCGCCAAGCCCCCAAGAGCCCAGGGTCACTCTAAATGTAGGGGGCAAGCCAGTGGAATTCCCAGTAGATACTGGGGCCACGTACTCAGTCTTAACGGAACCCCAAGGAAAAGTTTCAAAGGAGCGTGCTCCCATACAAGGAGCCACTGGCAAAGTAAAATCATACCCTCGGACTTCAGCTAGACTTTTGGACCTGGGAAAAGGCATAGTGACTCACTCTTTCTTAGTCATGCCTGAATGCCCCCTGCCTTTGTTGGGACGAGACTTGCTCCACAAGCTACAGGCCACCATCACGTTTGGGCCGGCAGGACCCCAACTTGATTTTAACAAAGGAGCGGAGTATATTCTCTCCCTCACTGAGCCTCTTAGTGAAGAGTACCGGCTAGCCTCTGCTGCCCAGGAAACCCCAACAGCCGAGGGGGCCCTCCTGGAGCAATTAAAACAAGAAATACCAGAAGTTTGGGCAGAAAATTATCCCCCAGGGCTAGCGCAGCATCAAACCCCAGTTGTGGTTCAACTGCTCAGCTCTGCGATGCCTGTCCGGATAAAACAGTATCTGCTGAGTCAAAAGGCCCTATAAGGGGGATTAGCAAACACATAACAAGGCTAAGGGAAGCAGGAATATTAATTCCTTGTAAGTCACCCTGGAACACGCCACTTCTGCCAGTACAGAAGCCTGGTACTGATGATTTTAGGCCAGTGCAGGACCTGAGAGAGGTAAACAAAAGGGTTGAGACCATACACCCGACAGTTCCAAACCCGTATACCCTGCTCAGCCTTCTAAAACCGGGGCACCAAGTCTATACCGTGCTCGACTTAAAGGATGTTTACTTCTCCATACCTCTGACCCCCCAAAGCCAACTCATTTTCGCTTTTGAATGGACTGATCCAGAGAAAGGGGAAACAGGACAACTGACCTGGATGAGGCTGCCCCAAGGTTTTAAGAACTCTCCCACACTGTTTGATGAGGCATTAAGTCAGGATTTAAAAGACTTTGGTTCCAACCATCCCTCTGTGACCCTCCTTCAGTACGTGGATGATCTCCTGCTGGCTGCTGCAACGCCGGAAGAATGCAAAACCGCCACTAGAGGGCTCCTAAGTACTCTTGGGTCGCTGGGATACCGGGTGTCTGCCAAGAAGGCACAGCTCTGCCAGACTAAGGTAACCTACTTGGGATATAATTTAAAAAATGGGGAGCGGACTCTGTAAAATACAAGGATCCAGGCCATCCTAACAATTCCCCCACCAAAAACTAAGAAGCAGATACATGAATTTTTAGGAGCTGTAGGGTACTGTAGACTCTGGATTCCTGGGTTTGCAGAAATAGCTAAGCCACTGTGTTTGGCAACAGGAGGCAGCTTTTAAAAACCTGAAGGCAGCACTAACAAACGCCCCAGCTCTGGCCCTACCAGATTTAGAAAAACCATTTCAGCTGTTCGTAGCTGAATCCCAAGGAACTGCAAAGGGGGTCTTAACCCAAACCCTAGGGCCCTGGAAACACCCAGTGGCCTATCTGTCAAAGAAATTAGATCCAGTGGCAGCCGGATGGCCAGGATGTCTACGGACTATAGCAGCAGCTGCCATGTTGGTTAAGGAAGCCTCAAAGTTAACTTTTGGCCCAAATCTCAAAGTGGTATCTCATCACAACCTGGAGGCGCTGTTAAGAAGCCCCCCGGATAGATGGCTATCAAATGCCATCAAGTGACTTGGTAGTCACTCACTACCAAGTCCTGCTCCTTGACCCACCCCAAATAGAGTTTGAAAAATCTTCAGTCCTAAACCCAGCCACTTTGTTATCTACTGCCGAGGACGGGGAAGGGCCTATACATGACTGCGGGGAAGTGTTAACGGCCCTGAAATCCCTCCGGTTGGACCTGACTGATGTCCCGCTTGAAGACCCTGACACCGACCTGTTCATGGATGGAAGCAGTTTTGTCCAGGACGGCACCAGGTATGCAGGAGAGGCGGTCGTGACTGAAACAGAAGTGGTTTGGGCCCAGGCTCTAAGCCACAGAACCTCCGCTCAAAAAGCGGAATTAATTGCCTTAACTCAAGCCTTGCGGTGGGCCAAAGGAAAGCGGGTGAATATTTATACAGACAGTAGATATGCTTTTGCCACTGTACATGTGCACGGGGCCATCTATCAAGAAAGGGGTCTCCTCACTGCTTGAGGAAAGAACATCAAAAACGCACAGGAAATTCTCGAACTTTTAACAGCCATGTGGGGCCCAGCTGCAGTCTCGGTCATCCACTGTCCCAGGCATCAAAAAGATAATTCTCCAGTTGCAAAGGGAAACCGGTTTGCAGACCAGACAGCCAAGGAAGCCGCTAAAAGACCAGTAGGGCCTCTTCACATATTATCTCTCCTACCAAATAACCACTTGCCTCCACAGCCCTTTTATACCGGGGAGGAGAAAACTCTTATTGACAAACTAAAAGGAACTTTTGATCAATCAGGATGGGTGTACTTACCAGATTCCAGAATTTTCCTTCCCAGAGCTTTAGGTCGGCAAATTGCGGAACAAACCCATCGCAGCACACACCTTGGAGGAACCAAATTAGCCAAGCTGCTCCGGAAGGAATATTTCATCCCAGGACTGTTTAAAATAACCAAGGACATTACCAGTAGGTGCCAACTTTGCGCACAGGTAAATCCGGGGCCCAAGACTGCAGAAATGTTAGGACCCCGGTTCAGGGGACAAAACCCTGGTGAACATTGGGAGATTGACTTTACTGAAATGGCACCTGCACCAGGAGGGTACAAATACCTCCTGGTCCTAATAGATACTTTTTCTGGTTGGCCTGAGGCCTATCCTACCAAAACAGAAACAGCTCAGGTTGTAGTTAAGAAACTCCTCGCTGAAATTGTCCCTAAATTTGGATTACCGGTATATATGGGGTCTGACAATGGCCCGGCGTTCATCGCCGACATAACCCAATTGTTAGCTAAAACTTTACATATCAAATGGAAATTACATTGTGTTTATAGACCTCAGAGTTCTGGACAGGTAGAAAGAATGAATCGGACTTTAAAGGAAACTTTAACTAAGTTAAAATTGGAAACTGGCGAGACCTGGGTGAGTCTTCTTCCGTACGCCCTACTAAGTGCACGTTGTACCCCTTATGTAAAAGGCATCACCCCTTTTGAAATCATGTTTGGAAGGCCGCCCCCCATGCTTCCCCGTTTGGGAACCGAACAACTGGCTACTCTCACTAACCATAATCTTTTAAGATCTCTTCAAGCGTTGCAGAAAGCCTGGACTGAAATCCACCAACTGGTTCGAGGTGCCCGTGAAAACGCTGCTCCTGACAACCCCCGCACGCCTGCCGCTCAGCCCGGGGACCTGGTGTGGGTCAAAAAGCACAAACCACGCTCTTTAGAAGCTCGGTGGGAAGGACCGTACCCTGTAATCCTCAGCACGCCGGCAGCCATAAAAGTGGGAGGAAAGCAACACTGGATCCATTGCACCCAAATCAAGCCAGCAGCCAGTGAGGACCAAGCTGACGAGAACTGGACTTTGCAAAAGATCGACCAGGACCCTCTAAAACTAAAACTTAAAAGGACTCAAAGGGACGCAAAACTGTAACTATGCTAACCTGCTTTTACCTCTTCCTGTATCTTCATTGGGGGTTTTTAGAAGTAAAAGCACAATTTAAAAATAGAAATCCTCACCAACTAACACCCTATCATTGGGAAGTTACCCGCACCTTTGATGGTGGGCTAATTGGAAATGTCACAGTAACAGGCCTGCCCACCATACATACTGATTTATGCTACTTCCTAGGTGAAAATTGGAATAATCCCCCAGGCGGCACAAAAGGGGCCCGAGAATACGTTCTCGTTCCCCTCCAAGGTGCCGTTCCCCGGGCCCCACTAATCAAAACATATGGATGTGGAAATACAGGCTCAGAGAAAAAATTACAAGATGTCCAATTTTACATATGTCCTCGGGACTCCCCCCCTGAATGTGGAACAGAAAAAGATTTTTATTGTGCTAAATGGGGATGTGAAACTATTGCAGACTGGAAAAATACAGATCAACTCATCACTTTTGAAAGAACACATAAACCAACCAGCTGCTGGGTGGGAAACTGTAACCCAGTTAAAGTTATTATTAAAAATTGGAATCAGGATTTTTTGCAAGGAGGACAGACCTGGGGAATAAGATTATATGTTTCTGGTGAGGACCCAGGTACCTTGTTTACTGTACAAAGAAAGCCTTACCAGCCAGTACAGTCTAACCATATTGGACCTTTAGAGCCCGTCCTCCATCCTAAAACTAAGTTTCAACCAACCGAACCCCAAATAGTTGAAAACCCAACAGTCAACACCGATTTAAATCTAAATGCTCCAGTTACCCCTGAAAACGTTCCGGTTCAAACAACTCCTGAGTTACCACATATGAGTATCCTTAAGACCTTAACTGCTATGTATAATTTTTTAAATGCAACCTCCCCAAATTTAACAGAAGACTGTTGGCTTTGTTTAAACCCTGAACCTCCTTATTATATTGGTATTGGAGCTAATTTCTCTCTAGGTCAGATTCAAAATATATCTGTTACAAATGTTCCTCAGGGATTATGTAAATGGGGAAAACACCCCACCCTGACTTTAGATGACTTACAAGGACAAGGAACTTGTTTGTACCCTAATAATTACCCCTTAAAAACCTCTCCCTACACTAACAACTGTGCTTCTCATATCATTATTCCTGATGTGGTTCTTAACCAAAGTTCCCAAGTCATAAGATACTTAGTAGCTCCTGCGGGCACCTGGTGGGCATGCACTAATGGCCTCACACCTTGTGCCTTGCCCTGGTCATTAATTGATAGTACTAACCCAGGACTGTGTGTGCTAACTCGGATTCTGCCACAAGTGTATTACTACTCAGGAGAGGGTGGTAGAGAACACCTCAGATTTGAACCCAGAAGGTGGAAAAGAGTACCTGTCCTAGTACCCTTTCTTATAGGATTTGGTGTTGCAGGCTCCACTTCAGTGGGAGCCGCTGGAATAGCTACCAGCTTTAAACATTATAATGAACTAAGTAAGCAAATTGATTTAGATTTAAGTACCCTAGAACAAACTGTTAGTAAATTAGAAAATTCATTAAGCTCCCTAGCAGAAGTGGTTTTGCAAAACAGAAGAGGCCTCGACCTCTTATTCTTAAAACAAGGGGGACTATGTTTGGCTCTTGGAGAAACTTGCTGTTTTTATGCCAACCATTCTGGTGTCATCAGACAAAACTTGAGCCAACTCAGAAAAAGATTACAGGAAAGAGAAGAACAAAGAAAAGCTGAAAGTAACTGGTATGAAGGGCTCTTCCAATGGTCACCTTGGCTAACAACCTTGATCAGCGCCTTAGCGGGGCCCATCACCCTGCTCCTGCTAGCCTTAACCGTTGGCCCTTGTTTACTTAATTGGCTGATGCGATTTGTGCAACAAAGAGTGCAGGCAGTTAAATTACTTGCGCTTCACACTCACTACCAGACCCTCAACACCGAGGAAGTATTTGAGGATTAATTAAAGATTTAATTAGTCAATAAAACCCAGTAGGGAATGTAGCAGTGTGTTTCACAATTTAGATGAATGCCTACATGTCAAACCTCTCTTCTAAGATAAAAAAGTGGGCATACGAACTAAACAGTTAAATAGCTCTGAATAAGCTTTAGAAATAAGCGTGGGTTTCTATAAGTTAAAAGTATGTTTTAAGAGTTTCCAACTAAGTTTGTAGTGTGGCTTGAATGTAGCCAAGCGATGCTCACTGCAATTGTGACAGGCCTGCATTTCGAAAGTACAAGTTCAGGAACAGGGTGGGAAAGGGCTTGCTTAAGGTTTCTCAAGAGAGGCAGAGGGCAGCAGCCCGGAGCCAGCTCCACCCCTGTGTCCGGACAAGAATACCTTAGATAAGCAGTAGCAAGTCTCCAAGCAACGAGTACATCCGTATCTCAAAAGAAACATCTGTGTGCCATGAATATTTGCTCTGTTCTGCTGAAAGTTATATTTGTTAAGTAAATTTTAACCCTTATCTCCCGCTTTTCAAAATAGTATATAAGCTTCCCCTCCCCTGAGCTCTGGGCCCTTGCTCTCGGCTGTGTCCGTTGCGCTTGGGTCCAGGTTCGAACCTGCAATAAAGTGTGTTGAAGTGACAATTTGGCTTTTGGATTTAATTGTCACAGGGTACCCCGTAACAGTAGGACTTTGTTATGATAGTAAAGACATACTCTACAAAGAGAAATTAGGGGGTGGGTGCGGGGTGGGTGCCTGTAACTTTAGTGCTTGAGAGGTAAGTCAGAAAGATCGCAGGACAAGGCCAGTCTCAGTAACTTAGTAAGACACTCTGTAACTTGACAAGACCCTGTTTCAAAAGAATAATATAGTGCCGGGTGTGGTGGTGCATACTTGTACTTGGGAGGCAGAGACCGGAGGATCCGGGTTTGCGGCCAGCCTTAGCTACTTAGTGAGGAGCTCCACAACGTAGTGAGACCCTGTTTCAAAATAAAGAATAAAAAATAGGACTGGGGGTGTAGCTCGGAGGTAGAAGCCGCTGGGTTCAATCTCCAGTACCGAAAAAAAAAAGAATAATACAGAGCTGTGGGTATAGCTCAAAGTTAGACTGCCCCTGGGTTTAATCTTTAGTACTGAAAGTGAATTAGACTAAAGGCATAAAGTTAATTTATACTGAGGAAAAACCTTATAAATGTAAACAGTGTGGTAAAGCCTTTAGTGGTCACAGTAACCATCAAGTCCATGAAAGAACTCATAGTGAAGAAAAATCTTATCAGTGCAAAAAGTGTGGTGAAGCCTTCAATTTTTCCTGTTCCCTCCAAAGTCATGAAAGAACTCATATTGGAGAAAAGCACTGTGAATGTAAACACTGTGGCAAGCACTTCAGTAATTCACGGCATTTTTGACCTCATGAAAGAACTCATACTGGACAAAAACATTGTCGGTGCAAACAGTGTGGAAAGTGTTTTAGATGTGTCAGTTCCTTTCAAGGACTAAAAGTACTCATGCTGAAGAAAACCGTATGAATGTAAACAATGTGGTAAATCATTCAGTATTCACAAGCACTTGAAAAAACATGAAATAACTCATATCAAAGAAAAACCCTGTAAGTGCAAACACTGGTATGTGCGTAAGTTCTTCCTGTTCCCTCCAAGATCATGAAAGAACTCATACTGGAGAAAAACCCTCTGAATGTAAACAATGTGGTAAAGCCTTCAGCCATCAAAGTAACTTTAAAAATCATGAAAGAGCCTGGCGTGGTGGCACACGCTTGTAATCCCAGTACTTGGGAGGCTGAGACAGGAGGATCCGGGTTCCCGGCCAGCCTCAGCTACTTAGTGAGGCCCTCCGCAGCTTCATGAGACCTGGTTTCAAAATAAAGTATAAAAAATAAAATGGGGCCGGGGGTGTGGCTCGGTGGTAGAACACCGCTGGGTTCAATCCCCGGTACCGCAAAAAAAAAAAAAATCATGAAAGAACTCATTCTGTAGAAAAACCTTAGGAATATAAACAACATGGTAAGAACTTCAGTAGGTCAGAGTATCTTTGATGTCATGAAAGAATTCATACTGGCTAAAAACCCCATCGGTGCTCACATGTGGTAAGTGCTTCAGTTTTTTCAATGGCCTTAGAAGACATAGAAAAACTCGTGGAGAGCCGGGCGTGGTGGCGCACGCTTGTAATCCCAGTACTTGGGAGGCTGAGACCGGAGGATAAGGGTTCGCGGCCAGCCTCAGCTACTTAGTGAGGCTTCCGCAACTTCGTGAGACCCGGTTTCAAAATAAAGGATAAAAATAGGGCCGGGGGTGTAGCTCGGAGGTAGAATGCCCCTGGGTTCAATCCCTGATACCGCAAAAAAAAAAAAAAAAGAAAAGAAAAACTCGTGGAGAAAAACCCTATGAGTGTAAACAATGTGGTAAAGCCTTCAAAAGCACGGAACAATTCATTGTAAGAAAATATTCTGAATATGAAAAACTGGTGAAGCCTTCAGTTTTTACTCCTCTTTTTGAAAACATGGGGCAGAACTCACTGGAGAAAAGTACTATGAATGTAAGAAATGTGTTAAAACCTGCACTTGTTCTATGTTTATTTGAAGACATGAAAAACCTAATTTTGAAACAACAGTAACAAGTGGTGTGTGGTGGTGCACACCTGTAATGCTCATTCTTGGAAGGATGAGACAGGAGGTTTGAAGGTTCCAGAACCCTGTTTCAAAGGAAAATGGTGGTGAGGGTATAGCTCGGAGGTGGACTGCCCCTGGGTTTCATTCCCGTACCAAAAAAATAAAAAAGAAAGAAATCCCATCTGTAGTTTATGGCCATTCAAAGACCCATGACATTAGTGGACACCACTGTAGACTTCATAGACTGTAGAATTAGATTATACTACATTTCTTTTTTTTTGTGCATGTGGCAATGGGGATGGAACCCAGGGACATGCTACCTCCGAGCTACACCCCCATCTCGATTTTATTATTTTATTTGCAAATAGTGTCTCACTAAGTTGCAGAGGGCCTCACTAAGTTGCTGAGGCTGGCCTCAGTGAACCTGTGTTCCTCTAGTCTCAGCCTCCCACATACAGGGATTACAGGCATTCACCACCACGCCCGGCTCCTAGCATAGATATTAACAACCCAAAATGGGTAACTGCTTGAAATTACAATTTTAAGACAAACTGTAGAAATAGAGACAGGGTATCATGAGACTGTTGTGCGGCAGGAAGGCCTGAGGTCCAGGTGGTTCCCTTCTTGCTTGGATGAGACACAGACTCTGCTGGAATGTCTTGCTTGTTGACTTTGTTCCAAGACAAAACTGCCTGAGGAAATGAGAGGTGTACTCGACTCTCATGTCTCTTCCCTAAAGGTCAGACACCTCCGGAGAACCCCATGCGAACCCAAGCCCCCAAGAATGTAAACTACACTTGCTGCCTCTCCAGGTGGGGGGGGGCAGTATACAAAATTTCTGGGTAATTGGTCCAGGTGCACCCACACTTTTTTTTGTGGTACTGGGGATTGAACCCAGGGGCATTCTACCTCTGAGCTACACCCCAACCCTATTTTTTATTCTTTATTTTGAAACGGGGTCTCACTAAGTTGCAGAGGGCCTCACTAAGTAGCTGAGGCTGGCCACGAACCCGGATCCTCCAGTCTCAGCCTCCCAAGTACTGGGATTACAAGTGTGCCCCCCCACGCCCAGCTGTGCACCCACACTTTGATCTCAACTGAACAGGCCAATTTCTCCGCTCTTAACATTTCACGAGCTGATGTCTGGTGGTTTGGGGCTGAAATGAAATCCTGACCATTTTGCCTAAAGATTGGAGAAGCACTTGTGCTCTTGTCCAATTGGCTGTTCCTTCTACACAGGACATTCAAAATTTGAGTTTGAACGTCCCTTTGAATATCTAGGGGAATACCAAATGGATTTAAAGAAAGAGATCAGATAGCAGATGGGTTTGAATCAATGCAATGCTCTTTTCGTGGTCCACCATTATTAAAAATGTAAATTGGGAGCCAGATGTGGTGGCACACGCTTGTAATCCCAGTACTTGGGAGGCTGAGACTGGAGGATCTGGGTTCGTGGTCAGCCTCAGCTACTTAGTGAGGCCCTCTGCAACTTAGTGAGACCCTGTTTCAAAATAAAGAATAAACCAGACATGGTGGCACATGCTTGTAATCCCAGTACTTGGGAGGCTGAGACCGGAGGATCTGGGTTTGCGGCCAGCCTCAGCTACTTAGTGAAGCCCTCCGCAACTTAGTGAGACCCTGTTTCCAAATAAAGAATAAAAAATAGGGCTGGGGGTGTAGCTCGGAGGTAGAATGCTCCTGGGCTCAATCCCCAGTACCGCAAAAAAATGTAAATTGGATTAATTACGTATATTATAATCAACAGAGTTGTAAGTTACACAAGGGACATGATAAAAGGCATAGCTGAACAGCTAGATGCCACCAGCAGGGTGACCTTGGAAAATCATTTAGCCGCAGATATGATTCTAGCTGAAAAGGTGGAGTCTGTGTCATGATTGGTATTCAATATTGGACTTTCATCCCCAACAACATGGCCCCTGGTGACGCAGTCACTGAAGCCTCACAGGGATTAACCACTTTAGCAAACGAGCCAGCTCAAAGCTCAGGTATTGACGACCCCTTTACGAGTGTGATGGAGCGATGGCTCTGAAAATGGGAAGGAATAATGACATCAGTCCTGGCATCCCTCATTATAATATTCGGAGTAATGACCCTAGAAGGATGCTGTGAAATCCACGGTGTTGGGGCCTAATCCAGGGGCTAACAGGGACGGCTCTCAAAATAATGTCTTCTTGTTAGACTCCTTCAAGAGCCAAAGTTGCCTTATGCCAATAGATTATGAAGAAGAGAGTAATAATGTATAATGAAGAGGAGGGAATTGTGAGAATATAAATCTTTTTCTATCAAGGGATTAGTTTTTTTTTTGTTTTGTTTTGTTTTTTTTGTGGTACCGGGGACTGAACCCAGGGGCGTTCTACCTCCGCGCTACACCCCCAGCCCTATTTTTTATACTTTATTTTGAAACCGGGTCTCACAAAGTTGCGGAGGGCCTCACTAAGTAGAGAGAGAGAGAGAGAGAGAGAGAGAGAGAGAGAGAGAGAGCTGAGGCTGGCCGTGAACCTGGATCCTCCCGTCTCCGCCTCCCAAAGTACTGGGATTACAAGCGTGCACCACCACGCCTGGCTAAGGGATTAGTTTAATTCAAAGTAACTCCATTTTGTAAAACCACCATTTTGTAACCTTGCATAGGTTCCTGTTTCTTTTTACGTTTCCATTTCTTGAAAACTGCAAATTTCAGCCTCCCCCGGCATTCCATTCTAGACGAATTAGGCAAGCTGTAAGACTGTGAAACCGCGCTCCCACCAATAGGAGCACGATCTGAACTACGGGGTAAACGCTGGCAGGACTTCCACTCAGTGTGCTTGCTCACCGGGCTTCTCTCGGTGGCACACCCTTCTTGCAAAAGTAAATTGGCCTTGCTGAGTGGCTATTGAGTGTTTGGATTCAAATTTTCAATAGGTGAACGGGCGGCTGGGCATACATCCAGGAGGACAGATGGTGGGCAGTCATGGGGGAGGACGGGATGGTGGGGACAGGCCAGTGGTGTGGACACAGGAGGGCTGCCTCGTGGGGGTCGACCCAGGGGTACCTGCCAGCCTGGATGCACCAAAAAAAAAATTATCTAGAGGGGTGTGGTGGCGCATGCCTGTCATCCCAGTACTTGGGAGGCTGAGAGAGGAGGATCGCAGGTTCAAGGACAGCCTCAGCAAGTACTGAGACTCACAACAACCTAGTGAGACCGTGTTTCAAAATAAAAAATCAAATAGGGCTAGGGGTGTAGCTCAGAGGCAGAATGTAATCTCTAGTACCACACACACACACACACACAATTATAATAAAAAGGGCAAGGAATGGGTACAGTGGTATATGCCTGTAATTCCAATACTTGAGATACTTAGATAAGAGGATTGCAGGATCAAAAATAGCCTCAGCAACTTAGATTCTAAGCAACTTGGCAAGACCCTGTTTCAAAGAAAAACAAATAGGGCTAGGGGTATAGCTCAGAGGTAAAATGCCCCCAGGTACAATTTCCAGAAACACACACACACACACACACACACGCACTAGGCGTGTAGCCACGCACTAGGCGTGTAGCTTAGTGTTAGAACACCCCTGGGTTCAATCACCCATACTGCACTTGAGAAGCCGAGACAGGAGGATCACAGGTTCAACACCAACCTCAGCAATTTAGTGAGGCCCAAGCAACTTCATGAGACCCTGATTCCAAATAAAATGTGGAAGGGGATGTAACTCAGAGGCAGACCGCCCCTGCGTTCAAACACCGGTACGGCACTCACACAAACAGAAAACAATTTCATTGATCACTACTGTAATCTGTATTGTTTCTTTTTCTTACCATATAACTCCAGCTTTGCCATGCATTTAAAAAATTTGTTCCCTTTTTGGCATGCCTTCTTTATTTCTTGTCTCAATACGTGTAGACGGAGAGATAAAGAGTGAGCGATCCTTGACGTGTCTCATCCCACATCGCTGATGCCTGGAGAACATCTGCTCTTCCTTACTCTTTGGGTTTGGCCTGGTATGGTCTGTGTATCTTTCTGGTCTGAGGCCAAGGATATGGAGTCGGAATTGATTGCGCCCCTTTGTGATCCTGTGTCCAGGAGGAAAACAGAAAGTGCCCACTGAGTCCCAGAGGACAGCAGTGCACGCTCTGGAAAGTCAGGAGCAAGTTCTGCTTAAATACAATGATGCCCAGGCTGGTCCAGGCCTGCGCCTGGGAAGCAGCCAGAGCCCAGAAGGGGCGTGGCTATTAGCTGTTATTTCAGCTCCACTCTCCGACATCAGTGGTCCTTTATCACGTCACTCAGGCTTCAGGACCTAGCCAATCAGTGCCACGGGGCGGGGCTGTGTTAGGTGTCCAATCAGGTGTATCTGCTGGAGGAGGGGGTGGACCCCTGTCAGGATCCTATTTTCCAGGACTTTTTTTGGGCGTGTGGTGCTGGGGATTGATCCCGGGGGTATTCTACCTCCGAGCTACACCCCAGACCTATTTTTCTTTTATTTTGAAACAGCGTCTCGCTAGGTTGATGAGTCTCACTACTTGCTGAGGCTGTCCTCGAACCTCCGATCTTCCTGTCTTAGCCTCCCAAGAACTGGGATTACAGGCGTGCGCCACCACGCTCGGCTTCCAGGACCTTTTCTTATTTGCTGAGAGGCTCTGGGGGCCTCGGCCCTTGTAGTGCCGTGACCTCGGGTGCGGGAACTCATGTGGAGACCCCAAAAGCCGGAAATGGTGAGTGTGGAGGCCTGGCGTCCTGACGAGGGCCGACCCGTGAGGGTGGATTGTGGGGACCGACGCGGGAGGACGGGCCAGTGGAGACTGTGCAGTGGTAACGAACCCTAGAATACCTACCTGGGTGGCCCAGCCAGAGGAGACCGACCAGGGAGAGCGGACCAACGTAGAGGTCGCCGTTGCTGTCACTCAGGAACGGGGAGGTGGGCTCAGAATCGTAGTCCAATCAGGGCGTGGGGGCTGGGCTAAGGGAGCTGTCCAATCAGGTGTGTCCTCTGGAGGAGGGGGCGGGCTGTATGCCAGGATCCTCTGTTCCCGGATGTAATCTCAGTTGCTGAGAGACGCCGGTGCTTCGTCCTTATAGCTCTGCGACCTGAGGTGGCGGGAGCCCGCGTGGAGACCCCGAGAGCCGGGAATGGTGAGTGTGGCGGCCTGGCGGCGGGAAGCGGGGCGGCGGCCAGTGTGGACGGGCCTGTGGGCATCGACTCCGCAGGCCGGGTCCGTGGGACCACGCGAGAGGACGGGCCGGTGGGGCCGAAGCGGGAGGGAGGCGGGTGCGGGCCGGGCGGGAGGACAGACGATGGGGACCGGGCGGGCCGGGCGGGAGGACAGACGATGGGGACCGGGCGGGCCGGGCGGGAGGACAGACGATGGGACCGGGCGGGCCGGGCGGGAGGACTGACGATGGGGCCGGGCGGGCCGGGCGGGAGGACAGACGATGGGACCGGGCGGGCCGGGCGGGAGGACTG
>PVJS01043414.1:0-17079 GCA_004027185.1 Glis glis | reverse complement strand
GGGGGTGTAGCGCGGAGGTAGAACACCCCTGGGTTCAATCCCCGGTACCACAAAAAAAAAAAAAATATATATATATATATACATATATATATGTATATGTATATATATATACATATATACATGTATATATGTATATATGTATATATCAGCTGAGCACAGTGACGCACACTTATAATCCCAGTACTTGGGAGACTGAGACAGGAGGATTGCAACTTCCAGGCCAGCCTTGGTAACTTAGCAAGACCCTCAGCAATTTAGCAAGATCCTGTTTCAAAATTTAAAAATATCCAGCTATTCCACTCCTGAGTATCTTTCCAAAGGGACTGAAATCAGAATATTATAGTAATATATGCATATCCATGTTTATAGCAGCACAATTCACAATAGCCGAATTATGGAACCAACCTAGGTGTACATCAATGGATGAATGGAGTACAAAATTATGGGATATACACACAATGGAATTCTACTCAGCATTAAAGAACAAAATAATGTCATTTGCAGGAAAATGGATGGACCTGGAGAACGTTATGTTAAGTGAAACTAGACAGTCATAGAAAGTGAAGGGTCATATGTTTTCTCTCATGTGGAAGCTAGGGAGTAATAGGGATACCAGAGGGACTTTAGATAATGGAGGAGAAACTGCAGTGGAGCCAGGCGGTGGTCTAGGGGAAGGTGTGGGGGGAGAGGGAGGATCAATGAAGGAATCACTTCCATTGACATTATGTACATATATGAGAATATCAACGTCAAACTCAATACCCAGTATGGGGAAGTGGGAGAGTATGGAGAGAGCCAGGGGAAAGCCCACCAATCACTGTGTGCATGTATGTCACTATCACTATGAACTACATTATGATATGAGACTATAATTTAAATAAAAATATTAAAATATTAAAAAATAAAATATTAAAATATAAATAAAAATATTAAAAATATTAAAAAGTAAAAATATTAAAAAGTAAAAATTAAAAAAAGAAATTGAAACCAAAAAAATTAAAAATATAAATAGGGCTGGGGTGTAGCTTGGAGGTAGAATACCTCTAGGTGCAAACCCCAGTACCACACACACAATTCAATCCTCAGTACCACACACAATCGAACCCAGGGCCTCACACATGCTAGGCAAGTGCTCTACCATTAGGCAACATCCCCAGCCCCAACTTTGTGGTTTTTAAAACAACAAAAATGTATTATCTTGTAGTGCTAGCCATCAGAAGTGCAAAATCGGCTTCACTGTACCAAAACCCAGGGGTCAGCAAGGCCATCCTGCCTGTGGAGGCTCAAGGGGAGAATCATTTCCTTGTCTTTTTCTGTTTCTAGAAGCTGTCTGATTCATGGGCCCCTTCTCCATCTTCAAAACCAATCGCTCCCACCTCTGTCCCTGTTGTCTATCTCCTCTCTCTTACCCTGATCCCCTACTTCCCTCTAGTAAGGACTGGTGATTACATTGGGCCCAGACAGACAATCTAGGATGGTCTTCTCATCTCAGTATCCTTAACTTCATCACCTCTGCAAAGTGTCTTTTACCATGCAAAGTAGCATATTCACAGGTTCCAGGGATTAGCACATGGGCATGTTTGGGGGACCATTATCAGCCTCTACACCAAGTGAATAAAGATATTTTCAAACACATAAGGCCTCATAAATTTGCCTCCCATGCCCCTTTCTTAGGAAGCTATTGGGGGATATACTCTATCAAAGTAAGACAGGAAACCAAGGGAGCGGAAAATAAGGAATGAAGGGAGAGAGGCTCCATGAAATAAAGGAGTCAGAGGTTCTGCAAGAGTAAGGACGCAGCTGGGTATAGCTGACTGCAAATCCAGAAAACATGTGTAGGATGATGAATGTAAAAAAAAATTTCTGGAGAGAAATGGAACTGGTAGATTCTTTTTTTGGGGAGGAGGGGGTTGGTTTTTAGTACTGGGGGTTGAACCTAGGGGCATTCTACCTCTAAGCTACACCCCTTTTTGTTTTCTATTTAGAAATAGGATCTCGCTAAGTTGTTGAGGGTCTTGCTACATTGCTAAGGCTGGCCTCGAACCTGTGATTCTCCTTTCTCAGCCCCCCCCAAGTACTGGTATTACAGGTGTGTGCTGCCACACCCAACTAGAATTGGTAGATTCTTGATATGTTGGCCCACATGAAAAATCACAGTGAGAAATTATGAGCAAAAGATATTCCAAAAACTAAACAAATGGAAAAAGGAGTGATTTTCTTTTTTCTTTTTGCAGAGATAGGGACCAAATTCAGGGCTTTACATAGGTTGGGCAAGCACTCTGCCATTGAGCAACATTTCTAGCCCAGGAGTGTGCTGTTAATTTCAGGAAAGAAAAAAATTTTACAAGGAAGGAAATATCATATTGTATTATTTGGCTCAATGCAAACATAATCATGTCAACTCTTAATACAGAGTCAGCAAAAAGTCATCATAACAGCTAGAAGTTGAAAATAGTGACCGCTGGTGAATAAGACTGAAGGGTGGAGGAGCTGAAGAGGCATTTTTGGTTTTCATACTAAGACTGCAGGTGCATTTGTTTTGGTTTTTTGTTGTGTTATTGTTTTTGTTTTTTTGGAGGGAGAAAGTTGTACTGGGGATTGAACCCAGGGGCATTCTATGCTGAGCTACACCCCCAGCCCTTTATTTTGAAACAGGGTCTAAAAAATTGCTGAGGGTCTCCCTAAGTCACTGAGGCTGGCCTAGAACCTTCAATCCTCCTGTCTCAGCCTCCCAAGTACTGGGATTACAGACGTGCACCACCACTCCCAGCTCTGCAAATGCATTTGACTCAGCAAACCCTCTTCCAGAAATGTATCCCAAACACTCCTGCCTGCATATGAAATGACATATGCATAAGATTATTCATTGCAATGTTGTCTGTAGTAGCAAGAGATTCTGAACAATCCAAATTTCTCTTAGTAGGGGATTGGTTAAACTACTGTCAATCATTTAGAGAAAAGTGTTTCTTTTTTTTTTTGCGGTACAGGGGATTGAACTCAGGGGCATTCTACCTCCGAGCTACACCCCTGGCCCTATTTTTTATATTTTCTTTTGAAACCAGGTCTCACGAAGTTGCAGAGGGCCTCACTAAGTAGCTGAGACTGGCCGCGAACCCAGATCCTCTGGTTTCCGCTTCCCAAGTACTGGGATTACAAGGGTGCGCCGCCATGCCCGGCAGTGTTTCTTTTTTGAAACTTTACACTTTACCTTTACCTTTATATGCTACACTTTACCTTTATATGCTTCCCATGGAATGAAGCCCTTACTTAGTGGCAGTTTACATTGCAGTAAAATGAGGATTTCAAGAATGTACAGACTCCCTGCTCCAACAATAACCAGATATGAAATGCTGGGTTTCCATTTCCTTCTCTGTAAAAGGGCACACCAGCCACCTTTATCACACTGTTACAAAAATAAAGTCAGGTAACTGTGTGTGTCTGGCACATAGCAGACATGGCTTCCCTCTAACTCAGACACCTCCTTGCCTTGTCAAAATACAGGAGCTACTTGGCCTCACAACAACCAGCCAACCCTGCTCTTCAACAAAGAGCACCTCAACAAAGTGAAAACATAAAACACCTTCCATGATACTTGCTGAATTTTCTCAGCCAGAACCAAGAGTTAAGAAGAATCTCACTCAGAAAAATTATAAGGGTATTTCTTTCTCAAGTTCCCAAAATACCTTCTTCATTCACAAGGTCCTTCTGGACTGGTTCCCCCATGTCCACACTAATACAGAGGGCACTCGGTCCAGCCATATTCACTCAGTTCCTGCTTCTCCCACATTCCTACCCCAGGGATTTGCTCGTGGTAAATACTAAATGGTTCTTAGCAGAATCAGGTAAAACATTTCATCTATGAGATGCTGGGCACTATGTAAGACCCTTTCACCCTCGTGTTTAATTATCACAACCATCTTCAGAAGTAATCACCATCGTCCCCATCTTACAGATGACAAATTCAGAGCATTAAGAGACTTGCCTAAAGTCTCAAGGTCAAGAAGGGGCCCAATAGGAAGAAACCCCAATCTCCGGATTCCAGGTCTTTCCACTCTGAGTTTGTTGCAACCAGGAGCCTTGTGCATCTAAAGTGCCTTTGCAACCACTTTCCCTTCCCACCCACCTCTCCACAAACAGAAGCCTCTCATTTTCAGCAAGTCATTTGATAACTCTAAAAGAGAGGCCACATTTTTTTTTTTTTTTTGTCTACCTCTATTGATGAACAAAGGCAACATCATGTTTCCAAGACATTAGTCAGAATGAAGAAAGGGCAAAAAAAGTCCCCACAACTTAAGTAATTTTCCATCCTTAGGAACAAGGATGTACATATACACAGAAGGTTTACCAGTATATAGGAACATTACTTTCAAATAATGCCAACCTGTCTTGTAACATGACCTACATCCTAAAGTCTGAAGTTTTTGAGAGCTCCCTTTCTTGTATTTTTAGTAGACACACAATCCTTAGGAGAGGTACCCAAACCATAAATGCAGTGACAAACTGGTTTGATTGGGCTCTCACATCATCATGCCTCATCCTTGCGACTTGCACCCAGTTTGACTGGCTCTAGGGCATGCTGACCTGAAATAGTTGCTGGCCGCAGCAAGCACCACACGGTGGCAGGAGAATTCCTGAATGTCCACACACAGGATGACATCTGTCAGAGCATTTTCCACTCGCAGGGTCTCCAGGCCATTTTGAAGAATTAAGGAGAGTTCCGTGTCATTGAATTTGACCTTCTCCCCGTTTAAGATTTCTACCAAGTCTCCGCTTTTCTGGGAGGGCTCTTCTGTAGAGAGTGCCAGGGGCCCTTCCAAACTCTTCTCTACCATGTCACCCATGGTCCAGGAGCCCCTTTGTCCTGCCATCGATGTCCAGACTGAAGGAGCGCCCAAGTTGCAGCAGGTTACATTGCAGAAGCTGAGCGGATTTCCTGTGCAGGGCCCTCCACTTATCACCAGCTGTCACACACACATAACAGGAAGTCTCGCAGTTTCTCATCCTGTTACTACAAACGCCAGCAACTCCTATTAGTCTTCTTTCTGTGAATTATGACAGGGTTAAAAGTTACTTAGAGTGGGTGTGTAGGAGGAGGCTCTAGGAGAGAAGGGTGAATTCTTGGAGTCCACTAAGTGTGCTGTGTGGTTATTTTGGTCCATCTCCCACCTCACATCCGTGAGCAGGAAGCCTCTGATTCTGGTTATTACATTTGTATTCCTGGTGCTTCAATAACCCAAGGTGTTGACAATAGGATGGACAGGCAGGGGGCATTCTACGATCCTCCCACTGCCTCATTTCTGGAGTCTGAGACCTCATGATGAGCACCTACCCTGTCCCTTGGGGACCTTGGGGACCTTGGAAACCCCACCTATCCCTGCCATTTCTTTTGGCTCTGCACGTCCTCAGTCTTCATCTTCCTCTCTGCTCACTGGGAAAACAATGTCATGACAAACATGACTGGCTCCCATCCAGACAAATGTCAATTGTACCAAATATGCCTCTAGAGGAAGAGAAGTAGTTGCCACAAACTCCATCCCCAGGGTCTTCTCTTTTAGAAGACCAGTTAGGGTAAGTCAACACCTGATTGCCAGAGCAAGTCTCAAACTGGTCTGATCTTACCCAACATCTACTGATCCTATATCTAATGGTAGATCATGAAATATTTTCATTTTCTCCACAGGTCTGCACTACTTAGTAATAATTGTCATTTATTAAAATCCCACTATATCCTAGGGAATTTATAGGACTTAACGTTGTTTGTTGGGTATTTTGGGGGGTACTAGGGATTGAACACAGTGGTGGTCTATTTCTGAGCTTCACCCCATCCCTATTTTATTTTATTTTTTTTTTTAAACAGAGTCCTCTTATATTGCTGAGGGTCTCACTAAGTTGCTGAAACATGCCTTGAATCTGTGATCATCCTGTCTTAGCCTCCCATGTACTAGGATTACAGGCATGTGCCACCACATCCGGCAACTTAATGTATTTTAATTCTTCTATCAATCCAATGGGACAGATACGAATTTCTTCATTTTATAGCTAAGGAAACTGAAGCTCTGTTCAAATGAGTGGCAGGGAATGGTTCTGTTTGGCTCCAAAGCCCCCATTTCCTCCACCACCATTAGGCCATCAGGGCTAAAATGTCAGGTTGGCACTGACTCCTGTGTCTCACCCACAGAGAACTGCAGGGCTCACCTCCCATGGCTGCACCAATCCCCGGTGCCTCCCCAAAGTGCCTCTGCTGCCTCACTCCTGCCCTTGTCCACCTTCTAGCAGCTGGGGACACTGCCAGTCCTCTGGATGGGTGCTGATCAGGGTATCTGAAGCCTCTCTAGGAGTTCCAGTTCTGCCCAGCTCTTCTGTTCTCCTTCTCTGGACTCCTTCACTAACATCTGGGTCCCCCCAAACTTGTTCCTTATCAATGAAGATGCTTTGGTTTAACCCATCAAACATGCTTTAAACACCAGCAGTCTCTCAGTAAAAGAAAGCAGAAGTGTGGAGCCCCAAGTTCGATTCAGCAACTCAGTGATGTCATAAGGACACAGGGTTTTTCCATCTTTCTACTCTGTCACCCTCAACATGTAGAGATGTCCCCTCAATGTCACATAATATCTTCCATAGTACCAAACATCATGTCTTCACACAACCCCAGCCCAAAACCAGGGGGAAAAGTCAGGCAGGCCTTGTCTCCTCCACCTCTCTCCTTCCCAGAGAGAGAAGATTTCCTAAGATCCCCATAAGACTTCTGGTCACTTGGGTAGCGGAACCAATCATTAGGAAATATAAATGGATTACCATGATTGGCAGGGATCAAGCATGATTCGTCTCCTGGTACTAGACCACCTTCTCCAAGATCAAGGAACAGCATCTGATAGCTGAACAAAATCAGTTCCTAATGACACATAAGAAGGGGAAGGGCTATTGTCCAATCAACATCCTGGGCCTGCCACAAGGGCACACACAACTTTCACTCTCCTCGTAGGTCTTGACCAGGAGACTTAACTTCTACCTACATGATTCTAACTACCTCCTCTGGTAGGTTTGAGGATGACATGCAGCCCAATCCTTCCCATGACATCTCGTCTCCTGGAAACTCTCACATTGTAAACAACGTTGGCCATAATCAGTTCCATCCAGCCCCAACAAAACAAAACCAAGAGTAAAACTCAATCTTCATTTATGACAGATCCTGTTCACCAAATTCCCTTATTATTTTTCATATACCTCCCAAGCCCACCAACTTATCCTCTAACATGAGCAGGTATCTATTACTTTCCACTCACCCTCCATTTTCTTAGTAGGCAAGCACATGTAGAGTTATACCAGGTGTGATAATGATAGATTTAGTAGATAGATAGATAGATAGATAGATAGATGATAGATATAGACAGATGATAAATAATAGATTATATATCATAGATATTATCATGGCACATATCAGGTGTGATGGTATCTATGATTAGATCAAAGATTTTAAAACCATCAGTTTGGAACCTATGTCAAGCTGGATATGCTCTGAGATTCAGCATTTGTTTTTTATTTTGAGACAGAAACTCATTAAGTTGCCCAGACTGGCCTCAAACTTGTGATAAAAATTCTTTATGAGTACAAATTCTGGCCTATGGAAGTTTTATTTTCCCATGAGGCAACAAAACACACAAGCCATTGGCAAAAGCTTTATTACTAAGAAAATAATCTAATTATATCTCGCTAGGCTAGTTGGCTTTATGATGCCCACATGAAATAGATTCTGTTCCCACCAGAGTGGGTAGCTTTACTCAAAGAAAAATCTCTATCCTAAGGCCACAGATTGTACCTTCTGACTCCAGTCAGCTGTCTTCTTTAACACAAATTACAGCGTTGAAAACAATTTTTAAGTCAGCTCCAGTGGAAGAAACACTGTCTTCCCATGCTAACTTATTGCTACTAAAACTATCATTTATTGACATTAACTATATTCCAGGAATTATGATAGGCACTTTATGAATTTTTTTTTTTTTTGCAGTAGCAGGGATTGAACCCAGGGGCGTTCTACCTCCGCGCTACACCCCCGGCCCTATTTTTTTTATACTTTATTTTGAAACCGGGTTTCACGAAGTTGTGGAGGGCCTCACTAAGTAGAGAGAGAGAGAGAGAGAGAGAGAGAGAGAGAGAGAGAAACAGGGAGAGAGAGCGATAGAGACAGCTGAGGCTGGCCGCGAACCCGGATCCTCCGGTCTCCGACTCCCAAAGTAGTGTGCACCACCATGCCTGACTTACTTTATGAATTTTAATGTACTCAATCTTCCCACTAATTCAGCGCAGGTCAGGACTCTAATCTCCACTCTAAAGACATGAAAATAAATGAGGTCACACAATTGTAGTATACACTATGGCGCCATCCCACCTCCCCTCTGCCCATCCTGAAGGCCACCCACAGAGAATTCCCCATGCACCAAAAGCCTTACTCTGCCTGAGCTATGAGAGCATGCCAACTCACCAGAGGTGCTGGAGAGTTAAAACTCCCAAGAGTGACCTTCAACCAAGGCCAGGATTTGGTAGATGGATACACTAGCTTCTTGCCTTTGGTGGGACAATACTGAAGTGTTTTCTACACCATCTCTCTGAGGCTCCCCAGAAAATTGAGCTCTAATTGTTCACAGTGTTACTCACTTATCCTTTAAGGTATTCTCTCCCATCTCACTTCCCCACCCTGTCATGGTGCTTCCCCAACCAGCTTCTCTACTCAATCCTGGTCTTGTGGTCTGCTTGGCAGGAAGCCAAATATATTTGGCTAGATGGCAGAACCAAGATTTGAACTCAGGTCTGGCTAACTCTAAAGCCCGTGTCTTCCACTTTCCACTGCTCTCCAGTGATCCCAGTGGAATTCCAATCCCCGGGAGAGGCTTTTCCAGACACGCTCCAATGCAACCGTGACCCTGATCCATCATGATCGGGGGATTCAGTCCTCCAGCCCTCTCTCACCTGAAGATCTCCCTCCAGCAACCTTGGCAATGTCCGGTCCACTCTGGCCCTTGATCTCTGCTGCTGCATCCAGATGTGGGAGGGCCCCACGCATCACTGACAGTAAGGGCCCCACAAAAACAACTGCAAGTGCACCAAAACATCACAAGTTACCCCCATAGTGCCTCTGGGTTTGCCACATGTTCCAGGTCCACACAGCCTTGAACACCACCAATGCAATATCCCTTTGGCATCGCTGCGGCCTCCACTGATGTCCCTGAAGAAGAAGGGGGTCACGCCAGGCTTGATGGTGCACACCTGTCATCCCAGCAGCTCGGGGGGACTGAGGTAGGAAGATCACAAGTTTAAGGCCAGCCTGGGCAACTTAATGAGACTGTCTCAAAAAAAAAAAAAAAAGAAAAGGGCTAGGAGTGCATCTCAGTGCTGGGGCGCCCTTGGATTCAATCCCCTGTAGAGGGGGAAAAAAAAAAAGATCTTCTTTTCTTTTCATGATATTGGTAGAGGTCAAAAGGGCTCATCCCAGCTCATGGTGGCACACGCCTGTAATCCCAGTACTTGGGAGGCTGACAGGAGGATCACAGGTTCAAAGTCAGCCTCAGTAATTTAGTGAGGCTCTCAGAAACCTAGTGAGACTCTGTTTTCAAATAAGAAATAAAACTGGACTGGTGATATAGCTCGGAGGTAGAATGCCTCTGGGTTTAATCCCCAGGACCACAGAAAAGGGAGGGGCTCATCCCACCATCCTTTCTTTCCTGCTTCAGAAGCTTTGGGTTGTATTTAGTTGGAGGAGGCCCCAAGCATTAGACCTCAAGTATAATGTTAAGGAGGCAGTTTGGTGTATGCGCTTGGAGTTCAGGGAGAGGTCAGGGTTAAGGAACAAGTATGGGAGCTGTTTTGCCCCATATGGGAGCTATCACTACATATGGGGTTAATACCCTATATGAGACTACCATCATTTCAGAAAGGAGCCGAGACAAACCATCTATTCTACACAGAAGTCTCTTCATCCTGATTCAGTCTGTGAACAAGGGAGCAGCAAGACATCACTTCTGCAGGATTCATAAAATAATTCAGTAAAATAACTGCATAGAAGATAAAAAATAGAGCCAGGCATGATGGTGCACGCTTGTAATCCCAGTACTTGGGAGGTTGAGACAGGAGGATCACAGGTTCACAGCCAGCCTCAGCAACTTAGTGAGACTCCACAACTTAGTGAGATACTGTTTCAAAATAAAAAATAAAATAGAGCTGGGGGTATAGCTCAGAGGAAGAATGCCCCTGGGTTCAATCCCCAGTACTACCAAAAAATAAGAACCCCTCTTTATCCCGTTAATTATTTTATTTAAATAATTTTCTGGTTTGAAATTCCTATTGTCATTCCTGTTTTCCTTTTGTTTACTTTTCCTATATATTTCTGCCTATTCTTTTGTGTTCTGGGAAATAGACATTTTTTCTTAATGTATCTGATGGTTGCAATGATGTTTAAACAAATCTTAAATCAATATTTAGTTATTGTAGCACAAAGCCTAGCATTAACTGATTCCTCACTTGTGTTCCACTTGGCTGGTACTGCTAGGAAACCATGTCAGTTCCATGGCTTTAAATGCTACCTGTATGCTGACAGCTCCCATACTTGTTCCTTAACCCTGACCTCTCCCTGAACTCCAAGCTCATACACCAAACTGCCTCCTTAACATTATACTTGAGGTCTAATGCTTGGGGCCTCCTCCAACTAAATACATCCCAAGCGGAAATCTTGAAGAAACACACCAACGTGCTCCTTCACCAGGCTGACTTTGGGTTGAGACATATGCAAAAGACTTGGAATGGTTGACAAAGTTTAATTTCTTGACTTTAGTGGTATTTGTAAGCATGTGTGCTTTATAATAATTCACTAAGTTATTGGGTCACTTTCCATATCTTTTTTACAATAAAAGGATAATGTTGATAATAACAATAGTTAAGATTTATTGAGCACCTACCAGATGCAAGGGATTGGCCAACGATTACCTCTTTCAAGGCAAACAATAATGCTTTGAAGTAGGTATTGCTGTTCCTGAAATCAAACATGTGGAAACTGAGGCTCACAGAGGGCTAATTGCTTGTAAGGTTACACAGATCCGGGTGCACCTCTTTTCTCCTCTCTCAGTTCCTTGATCTTAAGAGATGGAGTTAAGATTAAAACCCCACTCTCTGACCCGGCATATGTGGTAGAACCACCACTAAAATGCAGATCTTCATAAGAACTCTAACAGGGAAGACCATCACTCGTGAGAGTGAACCCTTGGATACAACAGAAAATGCAAAGACCAAAATCCAGGATAAGGAAGGAATTCCTCCTGACCAGCAGAGACTGGCCTTTGTTGGCAAGCAAGTAGAAGACAGACACACTTTGTCTGACTACAACATTCAAAAGGAGTCCACTCTTCATCTTGTGTTGAGACTTCGTGGTAGCGCTAAGAAAAGGAAGAAGTCTTACACCACCCCCAAGAAGAAGAAGCATAAGAGAAAGAAGGTTGAGCTGACTGTCCTAAAACACCATAAGGTGCATGAGAATGGAAAAGTTAGTCACCGTCATCAGGAGTGCCTTCAGATGAACATGCTGCCAACCACTTTGACAGACGTTATGGTGTTGTCTTCCTCACTGCTTCAACAAACCAAAGACAAGTAATTGTGCATGAGTTTAAAAAAGACATGAACTAGCCAGGCGTGGTGGTGCACACCTCTAATCCCAGTACTTGGGAGGCTGAGACAAGAGGATCACAGGTTCAAGGCCAGCCTCAGCAATTTAGCAAGACTCTGTTTCCAAATAAAAAATAAAGAGGGCTGGGGGTATAGCTCAGAGGTAGAGTGCCCCTGGGTTCAATCCCCAGTACTAAAAAAAAAGAAAGAAAAAAGCCCAGCCCTGGGCCCTTGAGCCAACTCCTCCTGCTAACCATATCCCATCATAATAATAACAAAAGATAAATACTCTCATAAATAACACAAGCCCTTAGGGCTGCCTAGGTTAGAAACAGGAAGTTGTAAAGTTGCTTGAGAAGGAGCAAAAGGCTGAAGCTCAGAATCAAAATCTCAGGGGGGATCCCAGTTCAGAGCCAACTGCTTTATAATTTAATCCAGAGGGAATTATTTTTAAAAGGTCTGTGTTGATCTGTGTTTATTTTTTCATACAGATTCCACCCACAGCACACACTTCCCATGGCATAACTTTTCACTTTTGGTCAACATAATAAAAGGCTTGCTCTATATAGGTCATAGTTTTCTAAAGCTTTCTATTCAGGGCCACCTGGCCTGGTCTCTGACCATCACCCTGGCATGTCCTCTGCAGAACTGAACTTAATGGAAGCCAAGTGTTCCCAAGAACCCTACTGGGTGTTCTGATAAACCTTACCCTGAAACTATGTCCACAACATAGGGAGTCAAAATGTGAAGGTGTCTGCTTGAGGGTAGCTGTGAGACCAACCAAACCTGACGCAGCCCTTAGGTGGTTCCAGGGACTCGGGAAGGCAGCTGATGGCAAAAGCCCAGACTGACTCAACAAATGGTGAAACAAGGGAATTTTGTCCTTAATACACCACTCTGCATCGTACATTTCATCCCATCCCAAGAAATTCCATACTTATGTTAATTCACATTTGCTAGGGAGTTTTCTGATTGTAAAACAATAATTAATGTATACCTTGTTAAAAACTTAAAAAATTCAGAAAAGAATCAAAATTAACAGTTGATGTGCTGGGGTGCAGATCAGCACAATCAACTTGAGAGAGTTGATTGTGTGTCTTTCTTCCTAACTTCAAGTTCAGTAACATTTTGTTGGTTGAAATTTGGCCATAATAGTAGTACTTACATTGCAGAAATTGGTAAATGTTACAATTCAGAGCCTTTTGTCTTCTTGAGAGCCAGTTGTTAAACATTTACCATCATATCACTGTTATCCCAGTTCCCCCTTTATTGAGATCTGAGACCTCCTTGAATTTGGACCACCTTCCAGCTCCAGTTAAGCCTTTACTCTTAAGTTTTGGAGAAAGTCTGCCTAAATCCTCTTTTCTTAAGGTAGATTCATTGAGTCTGGTTTCTTACATCCAACTGAGCTTCCCCAGAACAGAGACAGAGCAGTATTATAACACTCTTCTGTCTGGCCCATATGCTGACCACAGAAGCACCCTTCCTCTGCAGACCCATGTCTTATGCTCACCTTCAAGTACTCATATCTGTAGCCCAACTTGGTACCTTCCAGCATCTATGCCTGCCCTGAGGGTAAATCCAATTTTCTATTTAAGTAAATTTTCCAACTAACACTCATTTTTGAACCATTTAGCTCCATGTATGGCATTGTGTCCTGGTTTGCCTTTTAGCCAGGCTTGGTCAAGATATTAAGGACTTTGAAGCCAAGGCAAGGTGATGCACATCTGTAATCTCAATACTTAGGAGGCTGAGACAGGAGGATTACAGGTTCAAGGCCAGCCTCAGCAACTTAGTGAGGCCCTGTATAACTCAGCAAGACCCTGTTTCAAAATAAAAAATGAAAAGGGCTGGGGTGTAGCTCAGACGTAGAATGCCCCGGGTTCAATCCCCAGTACCAAAAAAAGATATTAAGGGTTTTGGTGGTAAACTCCATTCCTGGAGCAACAAGAAAATTCAGAGGACCAAAGACTAAAGATAGTATAAGATCAAAGGAAGGTCAGTTAGGTAAGTTAATGATGGTTTTTTGAATGGGTTTTTAAAACACAGGCCAATGCTTCAGTTTCTTTGCCTGTAAATTAAAGGTAATAATAGTATCCACCTCAATGTATTGTAGAAAGAAGGAAATGAGTTATCATATGTAAACCTCTGGAACAATGGCTGGCATGTACTAAGCATTATGTAAGTGTCAGCTCTTGTTTTGCAAATCTTTCTGGAGAAGAGAAAGTGTGTGCATTTCATTTTAAATCTGGTTGCTGGCTTCAGACCAAAACTCCTTCAGTACAATGGCCTTTGTTAGTACCAACAGACTGTCTATTGTCCCCCTGATGTCCCGGAACATTTCTACATAGTTGGGGTAAAGGGGTCCATAGACCACCTCCCCAGGGAAATAAACATTCCCACCACCCCACCCTTTGCATCAGAAATATTATTGTAATCAGAGTCATAAATTCATAACAATTAATTCCATCTTGGGAATCTTACCCAAAGTAACTCAGATTAGAAAGGCAATTTGAAAAATTATATGTTATGGATGATACAGTAAAGAGTACCATTTGCTGGGCATGTTGGTACATGCCTGTAATCCAGTACTTGGGAAGCTAAGATAAGAGAATTGTAGGTTAGAGACCAGCCTTGGTAACTTGGTGAGACCCTCAACAATTTAGCAAGACCCTGTTTCAAAATAAAATAGGGCTGGGGGTGTAGCTCAGAGACAGAATGCTCCTGGGTTCAATCCCCAGTACCAAGAAAAGAGTACCATTTGTTGAGATGTTACTAGGTAAGAGTGTGTATTATCTGTGTGTATTATCTCATCTCCTTTTATCCTAATAATGTGATAAAACGTATTTATTTCCCTTTTTATAACAGAGGAAACCAAAACCCCAAACTGAAATCAGATGCTTTGTCCCAAGTCACATAGGCTGAACTGGGTAAGTTGGTTACAGTATTTGACCTGCCCATGCTCTATTCTAATGGAAAGTTGTCAACCCATGTCATCTGTTGCACACGAAGCCATTTTTGATGCCACATGACTCTGTCATTTCTCCTTATTAATTGGACTAGAGTGGATGCCCCCATCCAAAGACAGCCAAGTATAGATTAGTTCAAGGCCACAAAAGATCAGATGGCACAATTGACACCTCTCTCTCTCTCTCTCTCTCTCTCTCTCTTTCTCTCTCTCTCTCTCTGGAATTTGCAAAGACCAAGGGATGCCATGAGATAGCATCAGAACCATGGTAAGCAAAAGCTATGTGCAAGTCAAACTTCTGAAAATCAAAAACTCTAAGTAATCACAGGTACCTAGAAGGCATAAAGAACAGACTGAAGCCAATCTGTAGAGAGTAGCTGAGACAGGTCACCCTGAGACTGGACTGAAGCCCTGAGGCCACTGTGAATCTGGACCTACCCTCCAGCTCCAGCTAGAGTTCTGCTCTTAAATATTAGACATTGCCTATATCGCCCTCTCCTTGAAGTGGCTTCATTGTGGCTCTGTTCCTTGCATCCTAGTGCGCCTCACTGGACCAAAAGCAGAGCAGTATGAAGATCATCTGTCTGACTCCACATGCTAACCACAGTACTACCCTTCCTCCACAGACCATGGATGGTACCGAGTACAGAGAAGGGCCCTGAAAAAGGACTAGATACCAAACCTGCAGCCAGTGCTAATTCAGGTCTGCTATCCATATCCATTTCTAAAGTGGACTTTCCACATGAAGAGTCAAGGAATAAAACAGAAACAGTAAAAATTACAAAGTGTGGGTTTTGCTGATAAGAACAACTTCCAAATGGTTCGCTTATTACTAAAAAGGGGATAAAACAATATATATAATGTGCTCCCATTTTTGTAAATATGAATATATATGTATAAATAAACAAAAGACTAGAAGGAAAGGCATCCACTAATTCATCAAATATTTAGTTAGTAGGTCCTAGGTGCTCAGGATCCAATGGTGAGCAAAAAGTGACAAGGTTCCTACCCTTGAGGAGCTTATGGAAGACCAGCATTAAGAACTAAACACTCACAGCCAGGCGTAGTGGCGCACACCTGTAATCCCAGTACTTGGGAGGCTGAGACAGGAGGATCACAGATTCAAGGCCAGTGCTCACTAACTTAGCAAGACTGTTTCAAAATAAAAAATATAATAGGGCTGAGGTTGTAGCTCAGAGGTTGAACACCCCTGGGTTAAATCCCCAATACCACAAAAAAAAAAGAGAGAGAGAGACAGAAAGAGAGAGAAATAAATACATACACTTCAGTCATCCTATTTGCCAAGGGAGAGGCTCTTTTTTCTTTTTTTTTAAGTTGGTGCATTATGATTATACATAATCATAATGTAGTGGGATTTGCTGTTACATATTTGTACATGTACATACATAATCTAGTCAATTTTATTCCCCAGTACCTCCTGTTTCCTTCCCCTCTTCCCTCCCCCTGGTCTCCTTCCTCTACCCTACTGGCCTCCTTTCTATTTTCATGAGATCTGCCCCTTTTCTTTTTTCTTTTTTTTCCCTCTCTCTCTAGCTTCCACATGTAAGAGAAAACATACAATCCTTGACTTTCTGAGTCCAGTTTATTTCAATTAACATAATGATCTCTGGTTACATCCATGTTCCTGCAAATGACATAATTTTGTTCTTTATGGCAGAATAAAACTCCACTGTGTATACCACATTTTCCCTATTCATTCACCTGTTGATAGACATCTAGACTGATTCCAGAACTTGGCTATTGTGAATTGTGCTGCTATAAACATGGGTATGCATATATCATTATAGTATGCTGGATTTAATTATTTTGAATAAAAACCAAGGAGTAGTATAGCTGGATCATATAGTGGTTCCATCCCTAGTCTTTTGAAGGAGGGAGATGCTCTTGGTGATGATCCTTTATCAGGGTAATCTGACCATCAGGGAAGTCAGTGAAGGTTATCTAATGACTGAGATGGTGGATGAGTACACGCTACCTACATGAAAAGCAAGGGGAAGAGTTGCCCAGACAGAGGATACAACATGGGCAAAACTCCAGTAACAAAAGGGACCGCAGCACGATAATAAACTGAAAGTTGGGCAGAGAGTAGAGAGGGGTGGGGCTGGACAGGTGAGCAGGCCAGATCATATGGGGCCTTATCGTCCAGGTTAAGGAGTTTTGTCTTTATCCCATGAGCATTGGTAGACCACCAAGGGACATGGATGGAGTGTGGAAAATATAATCATGTTTGCACCTTGAAAATATCTCTTGCCAAATGGGATTATATCAAACTAAAATGTTCCTGCACACCAAAGTAAACAATCAACAGAGTGAAAAGACAACCAGAAGAATGAGAGAGCCGGGCGTGGTGGCGCACGTTTGTAATCCCAGTACTTTGGGAGGCAGAGACCGGAGGATCCGGGTTCGCGGCCAGCCTCAGCTCTTTCTCTCTCTCTCTCTCTCTC
>PVJS01043413.1:0-17081 GCA_004027185.1 Glis glis | reverse complement strand
GAGGAGTGGGGGGAAGATCGGGGCGGGGAGGCGGAGGAGGGCTCGGAGCGGAGGGGCCGGCCTCAGGGAGGCTGGGCGGCTGGCGCGCTCCACCTAGGCCTGGCTCCCTGCGGAAGCACGCGCGGGCGGGGCGGGCGGTGGCCGTTGAGTGGCGCGGCCATTGTGCCGGCGCTGCGAGCAGCGACACGCTCGGAGTCCGCTCCCTGGTGACGCCTGAAAGCGCCTTTGACCGGGAGGCTCACCTGCAGAGCCGGCTCTATAGAGCTCCTGACGGCGCGGCAGCTGCCAGGGGCCGCGGGCCGGGCACCTAGGGGGACAAAGAATGGGGGCCGGGCCCTTTGAATGAGAGGCCACTTGGAAGCAGCAGGCATGTGCCAAGCCGCAGACGGGGGAAGAAAAGTGCCCTTCATGTGGCTCCGCATTGAAGGGGACCCTTTCTCAGCCAAAGCGCCCTCATGTGCATGACAAAGGGCCCGGGCGCGGGAGCCCCGCAGACCGGCCGCCCCGTGGGCTCCAGAGCAGCCACAGAGCCTTGCCCAGGTCCCAAGCACCCGGGGCTGTCCGCTACTCCCTGGTCCCGTCCACCGCCCGCGTGCAGGAAAGCCAACCCTGAGGACCAGTGGGGGAAGTGGAGCAAGGTGGGAGAGGTGCCAAACGCCCACCCCAGTGTGTGACCAAGCAGCTCTGTGGTTCAGGATCCAGTGAAGGAGGTCTTGGGATCCCTTGTGGCCATGTCCCTCAGGCCTGGCTGTCATTCAGAGTCCCCAGAGACTGCGGTGGTGACAAGTAGTGGCTTCTCACCCGCCCTCTGGAGGGCTGTGTGCTCTTCCCCCACATGGGGCCAGAGCTGGGGAGCCGGAAGCATCAGGTTAGGGTCCTAACACACAAGCGGCCCAGAGGTACAGATGGTTCCCAGGACCACCATGGTCTTCCAACAGCTGGGCATCTGCTTCCCCCTGCACACATGGCCACCCACCTGGTGACCTTCCTCCGGGTGAGGCAGAGTTGGGGACCTGGCCTGAGAGGGCTCTGGGGAGAGGGAGGGCTGTTGGAAGCTCCTCACCAAGTGCTCCCTGGGCCCCCTGGTGCAGATTGCAGGGCAGCCCCTGCCTCTACCCATCATCCGGACACTCTCCAGCCTTTGCCTCAGCCCGGGACCCTGCCCCCTGCCCCCTGCCCCAGTCCCTACCAAGTCTGTGGGACCTTCAGAGCACAGGGAGCCCTAGCCCAGTCCCCTCCTGGCTCCCTGACATCCTGGGGCTCTTGGCAGCTTGCTGCTGGCCACTGGATCAGCTTCTTCGGGATTCCACACATGACACAGAGGAGGTCCAGGGAGGTGGAGGGGGCTGAGGATGACAGCTTGACAGAGCACAGTCAGGGCCTACACCCCAGCTTGGCCACCCAGGGTGAACAACAGGTACAGATCAGGGTGCCAGATGAGGCTAGTTCAAGGCCAGTCGACACTGTGCAGAGGCCACACGTGTGGGTCAGGGTCCTGGATGCAGGATGGCTTCCTAGGGTCCACACCCTCTGTGACAGCCATGCTGCCTTCCCCCACCCATACTTGTGCCCAGAGGCCTCCCTCCTCCAGGACCTGGGAAAAAGGTCAGACCATAGCCCAGAGGCTGGAAACCCAGCTGTTAGTCACCCTCTAACTCAGATTGTTTCAAAGAGAAGAGCCTTGGGCCATGGACTGTCCACCCTCTTAGCTGCCTATGTCTTTGATCAAGAAGAATTCCGCAGGCCCCTGCCAGGCCCTAATTGGTGCTTCCTCTCTGCAGAGCTCCTGGTTGCAAAACCTCTTCCTCCTCCTGCCCCAGTTGGGTCTCAGCTCCCAGCTGGGAGGCTGTGGGAATGCCGTTTCCCCCTGCCCTTTCTGGGCCAGGCACCCACTGCCCTACCTTTAGGCCTGCCTCCAGACTGGCTGGTCCTTGGGCTGGGCCTCCGAGGTGCACAGTGCTGTTCCACCCCTGGGAGAGCAATTCTAAGCACAGCCCGACTGTTGCTGGGGTCCCATCCCTGAGCTCTTCTCTCAGGGCTGGGAATATACCTGGGAGTCACCCTGGTCCTCACACCGACCCCTCTTCTCACTCCCTGCCTGGGACTTTGTGCAGTTTGTAAATATGTTCACAGTCTTTGATACTTTGAACGTTGTAAAGGCCAGAACACAGTGGTGGTGAGGAGGGTCTCCAGGGCTGTCCCCCACCCCCAGTCACTGCTCTGCAGGAGGCCAGTCCCCGGCTGAGAGGACCCTCCAGCCACCCTGGGGCAGAGCTGTGAAGGAGCCTTTTGGTGGTGGATATTCTGGCCATGGAGTCTTCAGACGGCTACCCCCAGAAGTCCTGAAGGCACCCCCAGGGCTGGCCCCCAAGCTGTGTGAGATATAAGTAGAACTCCAGTACAGAGGTTTAGGATAATCTGTTGGGTAGGATGAGTTAACCCTACAGCCCTGTGGCCTAGTCTCTTGAGCACCTGCAGTGGGTGTCCAAAGCAAGGAGTCCCCCTCCCCCACTGGAACAAAAGTCAAAGCCCCTGCTGGTTCCACCCAGGAGAGGCTTCTGTTTCCCTCTCTGCCTTACTTCCTGTCCTCTCCCAGTCCCCCCTGCCAGCCTTGCTGGCCTTGTCTGTCTCCAGAGTACGCATGGTGTGTAAGTCCCAGCTGAATTTTCCCTTCTTCTGGCATCCCTGACCACCCCATCCAAGCATCCTGGCCCTGTTTCATCTGCTGTCATTGTGGGGCAGCTGTTGGGGATGTGTCTCCCACCCTGGTGTTCCTTGTCCCTGGAGAGATCAAGACACTTATGCAGTGGCCACTGTGGGGAGTAAATGGCCCTGAGGGACCCCACAGCTCCCTGCCCCTTGACCTGGTGGCACAGGTTGGGCTCTGGTGGGGTGGGCAAGCTGCCTCTTTCTGCAACTGGCCTGTTTGGCTTTTGCCTGAGTTTCTGCCTCCAACTTGGCCCTTCCTAGGAATGAAGGCCATGGCTCAGATGTGCCCACTTGTCACAGCCTCGCTCCCAAGGCAGGACCACACGATGTTCAGTGTGGTTTTCTATCAGTCCTGACTGGCCCAACAGAGGGTGACTGGGAGGCTCTGCCTTGGCCCTAGAGGCCTTGGGACATGGCTGGTGTTGCCTTTTGCACAGGAGCCCGCCCAGGATAAGGCAGGCACATCTAGCTGTCAAGGACTCCCAGAACCTGAGGGCTGTGTGCCAGGGCATTGAGCCCTGGTCCCAAAAGGCTCCATTTGGGCAGGGTGCCTGGGCTGGGCTCTGATCAGCCAAAGCTACTGTGTGTGGCCACCCTGTGCCTCCAGGGTGGCTGACAGGCCTCTGATCCGACAGGATTAAGCCGGATTACATGACTAGAAGTCTTTTAGTGGTGGCAGCTGAGAGGCCACAGGCCCCTCTGTCCCAGGGGACGCACTCCTCTGCAGGGCTAATGAGGAGGGGAAGGAGGGCAGTGGTTCTACTTCTCATACCACAATCTCTTGCCCAGGACTAGAACTGCGAGAGGGAGGCAGGCAGGGCTTTGATCACTGTGACAAATGGAATTCTTTGTAAGTTTTCTGTTTACAGAGTGTGTTCCCTTCCATCACATAGCCCAGCACCTCCATGGAAGAGACTGAGCAGGAAACTGAGGCCCAGAGAGGTTAAGAGGACAGCTCAGGTTGCACAATATCTCTCTGCAAAACCAGGCCTGTGCAGAGGCCACAAACATCTCCATGATGCACCCGACCCTCCATGTGCAGCTGCACCCAGAATTTGGCTGTGACCTCAGCTGGTGAACTGTCTTCCAGGAGCTGGGAGCCTCCTGCAGGGGCCCCTGCCTGGGACTGCTCCTCCAGTGCACCAGAGGGAGGGTGTAGCTTGTAAAGATGCTGCAAAGGGGGCTCTGGAAAATGGGACAGGCAGGAGAAAGGCGAGTCCTCTCCACCTGGAGGCTGCTGGGGTCTTCCGGGAGGAGGCCCCTCCTCCCGCAAGGATATGTTGGCCCTAGGGACAAAGGAAATCAGTTCCGGGGTCTCCCAGCAGCTAAGTGACGCCGCTGTCCTTGAAGTGATTTTCACAGCCAGGGAGCATTTTCCAGCTCATTAAGCCGCGCACAAAGTGCTGGCCCGGCCTGCGCGCGGCGCCTCAGAGCCGGCCGCGACTCGGATTCCACAGGTCCCTCCCCGCCTGGAGACTGGCGCGCATTGTCCCATACGTGTCCCGCCTGTTTATCCAGGCCCTTTGAACACTCCTCCTGCTTTGTCGGGCACGCCTGGGAGAATCCTGCCCCGCGACCGACCGCGAACAATGCGCAGCCGCTGCTGGGTGGTGATTAAAGGGGCCGGGCGCGCTCCACATCTGGCCGCCGCTGGAGGGGCGCTGTCGCTCTCTCTGGACGGAAACTTGATGCCGACAGCAAAGTTGCAGGCTGGCGACGGTCGTGGTGTCCAGGCCTACAGGAGACGCTCTGGGCAGCTGCAGGCGGGCCTGAAGGAATTCGCGCTGCGCGTGGGAGGGTGGAGACCACGACCCCTAGCTTCATCTCGGGTGTGGCCAGGAGGTCTGTTGGGGTGGTTGGGGTGTCACTCTTCCCCAGGTCCAGATGGGCTCCTGAGAGCTCCTGGACAGTGAGGCCACATTAAACACAGAAGGCTGGGCAGGAAGACACATGCAAGCAGTTCTGCACCATACCCAGGGAGGAGGCGCCCAGGACCTTGGATGACTGCAAGGAGGAGAGTTTGTGGTAAGTCCTCATGCCAAAAGCCCTGATGCCCCTGCACATTCCTACCCTAGATGAGGCCTCCTAGCTTCGGCCCCCAGAAACAGAAGACACACCTGGGTTCTCAGGCTGGCTGGCTGCTGAGGTGGACAGGAATCAGGAAGGAACCAGTTAGGGCCCAGCCTAGCCCAGGGCCCCATGCCTCCAGCCCCACCTGGCTGCATTCTGCAGGTGAGAGGCACCTCTGCCCTCTCCCTGGGTGAGGGGTCTCATCCTAGGACCACTCTTCAGGGCTGTATTCAGTGTCAGGCCCAGCCCTGAGATCCTCCTGCTCATCTCCTCACTGAGGGGCCCTATGGGGGGCTTGCGGCACAGATATGTTCTGGACCTCAAAAAATGACTTCTGTTAGGGCTTATGCCACAGACCTAGGAACAACCCGGATAGTTTTCTGAGACCACTGTTGTGGCAGGGGCTGGTCAGTAGGGGATCTATAATCTGAAGACACCTGGAGCCCAGGTGGCCCATGATAAGCTCTAGAGGGCCAGGCCAAGTGGACACACAGGCCTGCTGGCAGAGCAGTAAACCCACAGGGCAGGAGAGAGGCTGCTGGAGCTGCAGACCAGGAATGTTGGGGGCATCTGTGGGATTCAGCCCTCCCACCTTGGCCCTTGGGGCTTTGGGGATGGGACTTGGGACCTGCCAAGCTGGCTTCTCCCAACAGGTTTGCAGAATGCCTTTGTGAGCCCCAGGAGCAAGAGCTACAGGAGGCCCATGGAGCAGGCCTGCAGGAGATTCTGTCCCCCACTGGGTGCAGTACTCCCAGCCTGCCAGCTGGTCACCGCCTGAAGCCAACCAGAATGCAGGTGGTGACCCACTCTGGTAAAGACAGAGCAACAGAGACCGACTTACTCTCCTTCCAGAGACAACCTAAACATGAACAGAACAAAAGTAATGCAAGTTCCAGGGCCCCTATGTGAGGAAATTACCCAAGGTAGTGGGGAAATGTCCATGTGTTTAGAGAGCTACTTCTGATGCTCACTGAGGATGGGGGCAGCACCCGCCCCCAGCCTGACTCGGGCCCTCAGGGCACTCAGGGTGCTGGACAGAGTGCACACAGGGCCCAGGCTCAGTCAAGGCTGATTGGACCCCAACCCACACTGCAGCAGATCAGCCTGGGAATCTTAAAAGGAAAGCTTGAAAGGACCTGACTGCATCCAGATGGTCTGCCTGCCCCAGAATATGCTCGAGGACCCTGACAGGAAGAAAAAATGTCCAGCACCCAACAAGGCACAGTGCACAAAGCATATGATCCAGTCAGAAAGTACAAGCACACAAAAGCTCAGAAGAAAATGACCCTGAATGAAAGGAAAAGGCATTCAAAAACTGACCAAGAACTGATACCAAGGATAGAACTGACAGACATTAGAGCAGTTACCATAGCAACATGGTGCTGGACATGGTGGTACACGTCTCTAATCCCAACTAATTCAGGAGGCTGAGGCAGGAGGGTCACAAGTTCAAGGACAACCTCAGCAACTTAGCATGACCCTGTCTCAAAATTAAAAAGGAGCCCAGCGGTGCACGCCTGTAATCCCAGTATTTGGGAGGCTAAGACAAGAGGATTGCAGGTTTGAGGTCAGCCTCAACAATTTAGCGAGATCCCATTTAAAAAATAAAGTGCTGGGAATGTAGCTCAAAGGTAGAATACCCCTGGATTCAATCCCCAGTACCATTAAAAAAAGAGAGAGACACACACAAATAGACTTTCAGGAGATGAAAACTACAATGTCTGAGATTTGAAAATACACTGAATAATAATAATGGATAATGAAAGAATAGATATTCCAGAAGAAAAAACTAGTTAACTTGAAGATAACAATGGAAACTTTATAAAATACAATGCAGATGAAAAGAAAAAAAATTTTTTTAATGAAAAGAAGCCAGGTGTGGTGGCACACTCCTGTAATCCCAGTACTTGGGAGGCTGAGACAGGAGGATCACAGGTTTGAGAACTGCCTCAGCAACCTAGCAAGACCCTGTTAAAAAAAAAAGTGTGGGGGATAGGTATATAGCTTGGAGGAGAAGACCCCTGGATTCAATCCCCAGTACCACACACACAAAAGAAGAACCAAATATAGTGGCACATACCTGTAATCCCAGTACTTGGGAGGCTGAGACGACCGGATCACAGATTTGAGGCCAGCCTCAGCAACTTAGCAAGACCCTGTTTCAAAATAAAAAATAGGACTGGGGGTGTAACTCAGAGGTAGAATGCCCCTGGGTTCAATCCCTAGTACCACAAAAAGAAAAGAAAAGAGCATCAGTGAGCCATAAAATTACACCACGGTCCCTAGGGCAGTGTGGGATGGGGGTTCAGAGCTCAGCCTCAACATTGACATAGCCCACATGTGTGTTTCTCTGACCTGGGGGTCACCTCCCAGGACTTTCAGGAACCCCGGAGGTGCCTCTCACCTGGGAGGAACCCTGATTTGCCACACCCCCACTTCTCTCTGGCCTGATCACCAGTGACTGGTGCATATAATGGGTTGGCCTCAGGGACATCCCAAACTATGGTCCCTGGCCTTATGGAGATCTGACCCAGCCAGGCAGCTGTGGCCAGAGACCTGTGTGTTGAGGCTCAGACTGCCCAGGCCCTCCTGTGGGTCAGGTCCCACCCACTTACCAGTGCAGCCAGTGCCAGCCCTGGATGAGGGCTGCAGCTGTGCACACAGGAGACCCCTGACCCTTCCTGGAGAGAGCCAGCCAGCCCTGGATGAGGGCTGCAGCTGTGCACACAGGAGACCCCCAAACCCTTCCTGGAGAGAGCCAGCCAGCCCTGGATGAAGGTCACAGCCGTGCACACAGGAGACCCCCGACCCTGGAGAGACCCAGCCAGCCCTGGATGAGGGCCGCAGCCGTGCACACAGGAGACCCCTCAGACCCCTTCCTGGAGAGAGCCACCCTCAGGCCCGGCAATCCCTTTCCCCTCCCTTCTCTGTACATCTGTCGGGTTCAGTGTCTGGACAGGACCCAGGTCCTCTCTACCCAAGCCAGCCAGAGCAAGCCGACTCAGGGATGGGCACCCCTAGACTCAGGGATGGGCATCCCTAGGATCGAAGGAGCTCAGGTTTCTGGACAGCAAGTCACCTCCCAGTGGGAAAGGAGGAGAGTAGGAGAAATGAAGAGAGGGAAAGGGAGAGAGACGGCTGGAGCAAGGAGAGAGAAAGAGAGACAAAGAGGGACAGGAAGAGGAAGAGACAGAAACAGAAAGAGAAGAGGGACAGGAACAAAGAAATGGGGAGACAGAATTGGCAAAGTCAGCTTTGAGCTGCAGAAGGGGTGGGAGGAGGCTCCTAGCAACTCAATTTCCACCTGTGCTTTCCACCTTCTGCCGGTGCTCCCCATCGCCTCCATGAGATTCGTTTTTCCCATCTGCCCCCATCACCCGTGCTAGCTGCCAAAGCTCACCCAAACTGTTCCCCCTCTGGTCAGAGTCCTGGGTCAATGCCACTTTGTGTTTGCAGTAATTTTCCAACAAGTTTCAAAGGAAAAAGCCAAAGGCTCCCACTAACATGGCCCGGGAGGAGCATGGCCCAGGCCTTTCAGGATGAAGTGGGCTGTCTGGGGCAGTGGCTGACCCAACGATGGGGGAGGACCAGCAGAGATTTGCAGTTTTGACTTGGCATTTCCTTGGGATGGCAGCATCTGGAAAGTGAGGCCTCTGCAAGAGGCTGGAGAGGGTGACTATGCCCTGGAATGAGACAGAGCCAGCTGCCTGCACAGGATCTGCCCAGCAACAGTCCCATTGTCCCAAATTGCTGCTTACACAGGACTGGCTGCTAGATAGCAGGAACATTCTGCAGGGCTTTTATTTTTTGGACACAAGTCATCAGTATCTAAGGGGCTGTGCCACTTTCCTCAATTACATGTCACCTTCATCACCCGGGGTCTTCTGTTGCGGGCTTAGCATGGCCTTGACTTCACAGCACTGAGCTGTCCCCCAGTTTGAGCTGAAAGGAGGGAGACCTTTATTGTTGCCAAGTTCTGAACCTGGAGTGTAGACCCTAAAACAAAACCTATCCCAGGAAATCCTCTCGTTATGCCACTGAGAAGCCCCTCTGACCCCCACTAGCTGCATTCACGTGTCCTTCTCTAAGCAGTCAGCACCAAAGGAGGCTCCCAAGCACAGGAAGGAAATGGTACCCCTCAGACTGGGAAAGTGCCTGCCCACGAGGGGTGAGGGCAGCCTGTGGGTCTGCCATTGTTCCAGGGCACAGTGGGGATGGGGCCCTTTTGCTGCCAGAGGCTGTGCCTGGCCTCCTGTTCGTGGGTCTGCACACAGGCCTCTGGTGAGCTGCTGGGAGGCCCAGTCCCTGTGGGCGTCGCAGGCCTTTCTGGTGGCCAGAGACAATATCCAGGATCCCTTTGGATGTGGGTTTCCAGTTTCTGCACCCAAAGCCACTGTGTTGAAGAAGGTTTTCATTCTTACTCCCACTACTCCTGGCCCCCAGCCAGCCAGGCTGAAGTGGGGTCTGGAAGACCTGCTTGTACTGTGCTGGGCCTAGGCCTTCATGCCTATGGGATAATCTCCCGTCCCCCCTCTGCCTCCTGGCTAGAGGAGAGTCAGCCAGGGGACAGTCTTGGTACATAGGTTGGTTGCCAGGAAGGATGTGAGGTGGGGTCACCCATTAGGAAGTAGAGACAGGGTGAGAACCCCAGGAAGGCTCCTGCTGACCCAACTAGGTTCTGACCCATGCTTCCCCTAAGTGGCCACACCAATCAGGCCACAGTGCAGCTCCTGATTACCCTACCCAGAGGATACCTTTGGGACATGGGGGGGGGGGGGACAAGAGCAGGCCCAGGCCAGCCAGCTGTCATCCTTATTAAAAATTCTTCTTTGGATATTCCTGTGGCCTGGTGAAAATAAACTACCAGAGAGAGGCCTTCAAAGAAAGTACTTTAATGATGTGACTATCTTCAATCAACTTAGAACATCTTTATTATATTAGAGAGCGGCAGTGTCTGCGAATACAGGAAGGACTGATCCCCAGGCAGACACCAGGCCCAGCCAGCCAAGAGCCCTCAGAGGGCCCCCTTGCAGCAGCTTCTAAATTTACAGGAAGATTAAACTTTCTAATTTCTCTGGCTGAGCTGGACAGTACACTGTTTCCAAAATGGCTGGACTTCATTAAGGCAACTTTGGTCTCTCAAAAATAAATGTGCATTAGCCGGGTGTGGTGGTGCACGCCTGTAATCCCAGTACTTGGGAGGCTGAAACTGAAGGATTGCAGATTCAAGAAAGCCTCGGCAGCTTAGCAGACCCTGTTTCAAAACAAAACAAAAAAGGGCTGGGGTGTAGCTCACAGGTAGAACGTCTCTGGGTTCAATCCCCAGTACCACAAAACAAACGAACAGAGCACAGGTCTCTGCTGGCCCTCGCCTACTCCCCTTCCAAGCCCCGCTGGGGATCTGGTCCCTGCTGGGGTCCTCAGCCGCTCCATCCCGTCAGCCAGGGCCGGTGATTAGCCGCAGCCCCCAGAGACCCTCTCTGTGGTCAGTTCACTGCCTCGTCCAGGACGGTCCCGCCCGTCTGGTGCGGAGCTACAGAGGCTGACGGTGAACCAACTCCCAGCAATGGACTCGCGCTCGGAGCAGCCGGAGGCGCCGTGTTTGTGTCCTAAACCCGGCGTCAAAGGCCAGTGAGAGGTCGACCCCTGCCACCTCTCCGTGCCTGCGTCCAAGGGCCTGAGACTCAACCCGCAAGCCTCTCCCCGCGGCCGGGCCCTGGGACACACGGGTAGCCCTAGGGGCGGCGACTACCCGGCTGGGGTTGGGGGTTGGGGGTCGCTTTGCGGATCCAGGGGCAGGAAGAGCCCTGGGCGTAGGGCACCTCGGCTCGGCTTCAAGGGGACAGGAGCAGAGTCACCCGTCCAGGCGCGGGGTCCATCACAAGTGGCCCTCAGGGTGCATGGAAAGATCCACCGCCAAGCAAGCACGGCCCGGGGGTCCACGCGCAAGGGCTGGGACACAGCAGGAAGAGCAGCCCGCAAGCTAAACCGGGACCTCGCTATCGGAGGCACGGACGCCGAGCTCTCCAAGGCGCCGAATCCCCGCAGGACCAAGGGCCGTACCCGACCACCGCTCCACCATGCCGCAGCGCCTGCGGTCGGTTCCTCCATGCGGGGAGGCTGGGGCCAGCTCGGAGCACTGCTGAGGCACCCCAGCAGCCTTTCCAGCAGGAGGATTGCCGGCGGAGCTCCGGCAGAGAACTACCGGTACCCAGAGCCCGGCTAGGGCTCAGCAAGGAGGATCTGGGCCGGGGGCGCCCGGGTCCCAAGCAGCGGCCCCGCCCCTCCCTGTCCGACCCGCCTCCCGGGGCAGCGAAGCCAACCCGTGCTGAGGCTGGCATCGCAACCGCCGCGGCGATTGGACTTCGGCGCATGAAAGCGACACCACCTTTTAATTGGGTGCGGAGGGTGGGGGCGCCGCCGAGCCCTGGGCAGCGGTGCGGCGCTCTGTCCTTGCGCCCCGCGCGCCCTGCCCCGCGGTCCGTGCACCAACCTCTCCACGCATGGCCCCCGTGTCGCTCGACATGAACCCCCCTGGGCTCAGGGCGCGCGGCGGGGGCAGCGCGGGGCTGGGTCCGCTACCCTTCAGCGTTGAATCGCTGCTGGAGGCAGAGCGCGGACCAGACTCGGAGCCCGCAGAGCCCGGGGAGGAGAGACCGCGGGGTGCCGCGGAGCCCCGGGTCTGGTTCCCGCCAGCCGCCCTCGAGTGCCACGCACGTAAGTGCCCAGCTTCCCCTGGGAGGCGCCGGCCCAGCCCCGGATCCGAAGACCAGGGCGGGAAGGGTGCCGTCGTTCATAACTTCCGAAGTAATTAGCCACTAACGCGCCCAGCCTGAATGCAAAGAAAGAAAACAGCCCACCCGAGCCCCGCAGCGTCTGCAGGCCTCGCAGCCGCCCCCGCGACCCCCGCCAGCCAGGCTCTGTCCCAGCCACCATCCCAGGGCTTTTCTGATCTGGGCCTCTCCTGCCGAAGCAGTCCCTTCCCACCCTGTGCGTCCCTGAGACGGCCGAAGTCGGCCCGGAGCCCTCCGCTCGGTGCAGCCCCTGCAGCCATCTCCCCGCCCGAGCTTAGAGCTTTTCCAAGTGGGCAGAGCCCTCGTCCTCCCTTGGGTGCGGTACTGCGGGGTTGGGGGGCAGATCCCAAGTCCACAGCGGCCCATTCCTGCCCACCCTCCGCAGCCTCGGCCCTTGCATCGGTTACCCCAGCTGCATTTGGGGTCTCGTTGCTGCGAGGGCCGCAACCACGAAGCGGGGACTAGCACCCGCAACCGGCCTTTGCAGGGGCCGGGCAGCGTCGGGACAAGGGCTCAGTGCCGACGTCTGGGCGCCCATTTTGTGCTTCTCTTTCCTCTCAGGTGCCCCCAGCCCTCCACCCTGCACTCTCCGAAAACATAAGAACAACCGCAAGCCGCGGACGCCCTTCACCACGGCGCAGCTGCGAGCGCTGGAGCGCAAGTTCCTGCAGAAGCAGTACTTGTCCATCGCGGAGCGCGCCGAGTTCTCCAGCAGCCTGAGCCTCACCGAGACACAGGTCAAGATCTGGTTTCAAAACCGCCGGGCTAAGGCCAAGCGGTTGCAGGAGGCCGAGCTGGAGAAGCTAAAGTTGGCGGCCAAGCCACCGCTGCCCTCCTTCGCCCTGCCCTTGCCCCTGGGCGCCCCGCTGCCCGGCTCCGCAGCGGTGTTCCGCGGCTCGGCTGCCGTCCTGCAGCCGGTGCCCGGTCTCCTCCCCCGGCCGGTCGTGGCCTACGGCATGTACTACCTGTCGTAGGCGTGGGCTCCGGGGTCCGCCGGGGAGCTGCGCGGGCGAAAGGGGCAGCCTGCCTGCGGGACGGAGGAGGCCACCTCGGCGCTGGCCTGAGCGACAGCCCGAGCTCGCCACAGCCGGGCCTCTAGACCAGCCCTGACCCTGGCAGCCTTGGCGTTTCGGTGTCCTCTTTTGTTTTTGTCTTTTAGTTTTTCGGTTTTTGTTGTTAATACGATGTTATATTTGATGCTTAGAGCCTATTTGTGGATATGCTACATATATTTAAAAAGTTTCTAAAAAATCAAGTTTGTACCAAACTGTTTCCTCAAAAGCATATAGCTTCATACAGTGTCCTAGAAATGGGTCAAAATAGGTCTTCTTACTTCGTACAAAGCAGCCAACGAATGACTTTGGGGTCTGCTCTGTGGACCTGCCTCCGGTCCCCTCCAGGTAGCCGCGTCCAGGCACGGATTTGCGATACTGCTCTGAGCCGAGGCAAGAAACTAGTTCCCGAACAAAGAACTTAAAATAATTTGATGCCAGGACTGTTCGAAAGAAACTTATGGATTACTTTCACTCTAACTAGATTCTCCACGTCGTGACCGCATGGAAACTTTTGCGCTTATTTTAAGGATTTTTTTTTCTTTTTTAAAAAATATAGTCCTTTCAGGGGAGTCGGAGGCAAAACGCCGCCGGGATGGGAGCGTGCCGGGGGCCGCGGTGCGGGACGCCGGAGGGCCTCTACTGGGCTTGGGGACCCGGGGACCCGCGCCGGGACCGCGCCGGTCGGGCTGGGGCCACCTAAGCCGCGCCGCGCCCCCTGCCGGCCCAAGCCAGCGGAGAAGACGAGGAACTGCCGGGTGCGCCGCGCGGGGTGTGCTGCGCAGGAGCCTGGGCAGGGTTAGTCCAAAAAGCCTTTCTCTAGCGTCCGCGAGGGCTACCCCGCTGGTTAACCTTCTACTGCTGCTTTGCGAGGCAGTGAGCTCGTGAACGAATTACCTGGGGAAGGAAGAGGAAGGATTGGAACTATTCTGAGCCCTTGCCGGCGTAGATGCCTCCCCGCTCCCTGCTCCCCGCTTCCGCCACCCGCCACCGCAGGACCAAGACCCTTTGGGGTTCACTCTCTCTGCGACTGGGAAAATGGAAACTCATGGTGGGGTTTAACGTGAAATGACCCCGGTTCTTGGAGTGCAAGCTGCCCGGAGCAAAGGCTGGGAGGAAGGGAAGGTGCCTGCTCTTCTCAAGTGCTTGCCAGCCTGCCCTGGAGCCTGGTCTTTCAAACAAAACCAGTTCCAGCCTTGATTCTCAATCAGACAGACCCACCCTTGGTCTGTAAATACTGCGGAGCAAAGGACCTTGGTGGGGTGGACGGACCCCAGACCTCAGCAGCAGCCAGTGCCTCCCAGGAACCTCACCAGGCACAATTCTGTTCTCAAATATGAGGTCCCTGAGGGACTCAGGGCAAGTCAGGGCCATGTTTTATGGCTCAGTTGTGACTTTTGCAGTAATAGTCCTGAAACCAACACAGGAGAAAAATGAGCACACACTGCCCTTCCAGTGGAGCAGGGGTCTGCACACGCAACCCTGTGCCCCATGGCCCATCTCCATCTGTGCCATGTACACTGGTCAGGGGCTTATAAGCAACTCGGTGGGGCCTTGGATATATAGAGAAAGTACCAGGCAGCCCAGGACTGAGGTAGAATCTGCTGAATCAAGTGAGTGATGAGCTTGCTAATTTATCTCTTTCTAACCATTTGTAACCAAAAATGCCTACCCAAGGAGGCTCTTTCCAGGTTCCCCACTGGTGCCCAGACCTCCACCGGGTCAGTACAGCTCTGGGGCTGGAGGGCGGACATGCACACGCCTGTACCTCACACCAGCTGGTGTTTACTTGTGGAAAAGGCTGAGGAGAACGTAACCAACACTGAGACTTTTCTGGAGAGAGGGCTTCTGCCTGTCAGCCTTCTCACAGGACTTGGGCCCCTGCCAACCCTGGCCACCCCCTGAATTCAGTCTCCAAATCAGAAGTCTGTGAGGGCCGGAGGTGGCCCAGAGCCAGCAGTGAAAGGGTTTGTCCATCATGACCTTGCAGAGAAGCTGGGGCCTCTGCTGCCCCATCAACTCCAGAATCCAGTCTGCACCCTTTCAGCTGTCTGTGCTGGGCCACTCCACTGCTGGTGGGCTTGGAGACACTGCCCTGCCCTTCGGAGTTTGTGACCTGGCAGGGAGACTACCTGACAAGGTGGTGGGAAAGCAGGCCATGCCTCTTTAAGGGTATAGGGCCATGCAATCTAGGGAGGAGGAGTTCATGAACTGTGGGTGATCTCTGGTGGGGCCAAAGTGTAGAGGGCTGGACCGTGAAGGGGCCCGGGAACCCATCCACTGAGCAGTAGCATCTCCACTGAGTGGGTGCATGGGTCTGGGCAAACAAACTCCCAGGGAGCCTGGGGAGCAGCCCTAAGGCTCCCATTGTCAGGGTCACATCTGGGAGTGATGCAGGGCGGGGGTAGGCTCCCATGCCCACAGGCTTCCCGGTGTGGATGGAGCTGGCCCACCTGGCCTCATCCTGGCACAGGGTTGGCCCTTAGGGCCCCCTCCAGCTGCTTGCACCAGCCTCTCTGGGTCTGTGGGGGCTGCTCTCAGCCCCACCCCATACATGGACCCTAGGCCACTCTGTGGTGCCTACAGACCACTCAGAGGGTGGGGGCCCGATCAGTACAGCTTACAGTTTCATCGTGAAATGTGATCAGCAGATCTTGAATGATGGTAAAGATTGGAGAGTAAAGGCCTCCTCCTGAGGGCATCTGAAAAGGTGACAGGCTTCCCAAGCTGGGCAGGGGTACTGTGGCACCCACTACTCTCACCAGGACACAGGAGAAAGCACGTCTTGGTAGTACTTCCTCCCAACAAACTGTAAAGGTGCAATAGTAGACACTAAAGAGCAAAGTCATTTCTACGAAGCCGAAATGCAGTGCAAATGCTTCAACGGAGGCAGGCCAGGTGCGGCCAGGCAGAGCACGTTCTTGGCCTTCCAGTGGGCCCAATGCCCACCCCAACCTGGCGCTTGCCCTCAGGGAGCCTTTCTGAATACATGGGTACCATTGTTTTCCTGGCCACATAGTAAATAAGGCTACCAGATGGCCTAAAGTTCTGGTATTTTCATTTTTACTTTAAAAAAGTGTTGTCTTGCCAGGCATGGTGGCACAAGCCAGTAATTCCAGTACTTGGAAGGCTGAGACAGGAGGGTCACACATTCAAGGACAGCCTCAGCAACTTAGTGAGGCCCTTTGCAACTTAGTGAGACCCTATTTCAAAATAAAATAGAGCTGGGGGTATAGCTCAAAGGTAGAACACCCCTGGGTTCTATCCCCAGTAAAACACACACACACACACACACACACACACACACACACACGTATCATAAGCTGGGTACAGTGGCACATGCCTGTAATCCCAGTACTTGGGAGACTGAGACAGGAGGATCGCAGGTTCAAGAACAACTTCAGCAAGTAAGACTCTCAGCAACCCAGTGAGACCCTGTTTCAAAACATAAATAAAGAGCCGGGTATGGTGGCACACACCTGTAATCCCAGTACTTGGGAGACTGAGACAGGAGGATCGCAGGTTCTAGGACAGTAGTGAGACTCTCATCAACCTAGCGAGACCCTGTTTCAAAATAAAAGTAAAATAGGGCTGGAGATGTAGCTCAGAGGTAGAATGCCTCTGGGTCCATCCCCAGTACCAAAATAAAAATAAAATAAAAAAATAAAGGGCCGAGGGTGTAGCTGATTTTATATCCTGCAACCTTGCTGAGATCATTTATTAATTCTAATCATTTTTCCAATGGATTACTTATGATTTTCTATATGTAAGTTTATGTTATATTATATATAGAAATTGCTTGTATATAGAAATTACTTCTTTTCCAATCTGGATGCCATTTCTTTTTCTTCCCTAACTGCCCTGGCTAGAACCTGTACAACATTGAACAGAAATGGCAAGAACAGATATCCTTGTCTTGTTCCTGATAGATCTTGGGGGGAAAGAACCCAGCCTTTCACCATTAAATATGATGTTAGCAGTGGGGTTTTGTAGATGTCCATTGTTCAATTAGGGAACTTCCGTTCTAGCCATAGTTATAAATGCATAGTTAAAATGCTGAGCGTTTTTATCATGAAGGGGTACTAGATTTTGGCAAATGATTTTTCTGAGTTAACTGAGATGATTGTGTGGCTTTTGTTTTTTATCCTATTGATGTGGTGTACCATATTTATTGATTTTCAGATATTAAACCAGCCTTGCGTCTCTGGGATAAACTCCACTTAGTTATGGTGTATACTTCTTTTTATATGTTTCTGAGTTCCATGTATAATTCTTTTCCTCTGTTGCTGGTTTGCTAGTGTTTTTTTGAGGATTTTTGTGTCCATATTCATGAAATACTGAACTTGAACTGTGTTTTTCTTCTGAGGTCTTTCTATGGTTTTGGAATTAGGATAATAATGGGCCTATAAAATGAATTAGGAAGCATTCTTCCTTTTTTTTTTTTTTTTTTTTTTTT
>PVJS01043412.1:15000-17081 GCA_004027185.1 Glis glis | reverse complement strand
AAAAAAAAAAAAAAAAAAATAGAAGTGTATCAGCAGCTGGGAGCGGTGGTGTACACCTATAATCCCAGTACTTGAGAGGCTGAGACAAGAGGATTTCAAGGTTTTTGTTGTTGTTTTTGTTTTTTGGTACTAAGGATTGAACCCAGGGGCATTCTACCTCTGAGTGACACCCCAGCACTATTTTATTTTTTATTTGAAACAGGGTCTCACTAAGTTGTGGAGGGCCTCACTAAATTTCTGAGGCTGTCCTTGAACCTGTGATCCTCCTGTCTCAGCCTCCCAAGTACTGGGATTACAAGTGTGCCCTACCATGCCTGGCTTATTTTTTATTTTTGAAACAGGGTCTTGCTATGTTGCTGACAGTCTCACTAAGTCACTGAGGCTGATCTCAAACCTGAGATCCTTAGCCAGGGGTAAGGATCATACTTAATTCATACTTAATTCAATAGCAATTTATTTACTTAGTGGTGCTGGGGATAGAACCCACGGCCTTGCACATGTGGGGCAGATGCTCTACCACAGGCCTCAATAGCAATTTTTAAAAGATAGTCAAGCCGGGCCGGGCGTGGTGGCACACACTTGTAATCCCAGTACTTGGGAGGCGGAGATCGGGGGATCCGGGTTCACGGCCAGACTCAGCTACTTAGTGAGGCCCTCTGCAACTTCGTGAGACACGGTTTCAAAATAAAGTATAAAAAATAGGGCCAGGGGTGTAGCTCGCAGGTAGAATGCCCCTGGGTTCAATCCCCGGTACCGCAAAAAAAAAAAAAAGATAGTCAAGCCAGGCGTGGTGGCGCAACGCTTGTAATCCCAGTACTTTGGGAGGTGGAGACCGGAGGATCCAGGTTCGTGGCCAGCCTCAGCTCTCTCTCTCCCCCTGTCTCTCTCTCTCCCTGTCTCTCTCTCTCTCTCTACCTAGTGAGGCCCTCTGCAACTTCGTGAGACCCGGTTTCAAAATAAAGTATAAGCCAGGCGTGGTGGCGCACTCTTGTAATCCCAGTACTTTGGGAGGCGGAGACCGGAGGATCCGGGTTCGCGGCCAGCCTCAGCGGGCATGGGCGCGCGCACGATCGATTGATCAATCGATCGATCTCTCTCTCCTCTCTCCTCTCTCCTCTCTCTGTCTCTCTCTCTCTCTGTCTCTCTCTCTCTCTACCTAGTGAGGCCCTCCGCAACTTCGTGAGACCCGGTTTCAAAAATAAAGCATAAAAAAAATAGGGCCGGGGGTGTAGCGCGGAGGTAGAACGCCCCTGCGTTCAATCCCCGGTACCAAAAAAAAAAAAAAGCCGGGCATGGTGGTGCATGCCAGTACTTTGGGAGGCAGAGACCGGAGGATCCGGGTTTGCGGTCAACCTCAGTGCGCATGCGCGCGTGCGTGCGATCTATCTCTCTCTCCTCTCTCCTCTCTCTCTCTCTCTACCTAGTGAGGCCCTCTGCAACTTCGTGAGACCCGGTTTTAAAAATAAAGCATAAAAAAATAGGGCCGGGGGTGTAGCGTAGAGGTAGAACGCCCCTGCGTTCAATCCCCGGTACCGCAAAAAAAAAAAAAAAAGTCTTTAAGTCTTTCTTTTTTTTTTTTTTTTTGTGGTACCAGGGATTGAACCCAGGGGCGTTCTACCTCTGAGCTCCACTCCCATCCCTATTTTTTATTCTTTATTTTGAAACAGGGTCTCACTCACTAAGTTGCAGAGGACCTCACTAAGTAGCCGAGGCTGGCCGCGAACCCGGATCTTCCGGTCTCAGCCTCCCAAGTACTGGGATTAGGGATTACAAGCATGCACCACCACTCCCAGCTTTTATTAAGTCTTTCTAAAGCATTTGACTTTATGCTTTCACATTTCACCAGTGTATACAATATTACATTAAGTTACATAATTACAATAGCACGCACAACTCCTATAAACCTGTTTGGGCATATAGCTGAGTCTTGGTAAGCAGATAATTCCATCAATGAAAGCAGAAGTTCAAGAGTTTTCTAGTGAGCAGCCCACAGGGTTTGGAGTGCAATGGGCACCAGTGTGTTTGTCAGTGGAGGAGGGCAGTTAAGAGAGCGTCTACTGTCACTGTAGCAATAGCTGAGT
>PVJS01043412.1:0-10000 GCA_004027185.1 Glis glis | reverse complement strand
TGTCTCAGCCTCCCAAGTACTGGGATTATAGGCATGCGCCACCACGCCTGGCTTCAAGAAAACTCTTTCTAAACCTGGCATCATAGATTGGGGCTGTTATGGTTTGGATATGGGGTGTTCCTCAGAAAAGTTCATGTATTGGGCATGAAACAACATTCAGAAATGAAGTAATTGAATCTGGGCTCTAAGCTTATCAGTGGGTAAATCCATTGATAGGTTAATAATTTGAATGGGTTTACTGGGTGGTAATGGCAGGCAGGTGGGGTAGCTGGAGAAGGCAGGGTACTGGGGACATGGCCTTGGAGACTATCTGTCCTTGGTCCTTTCCTTCTCTTACTCTGCATCCTGGCTGCCATGAGTTGAGCGGCTGTCCTCTGCCACACCCTGCTGCCATCATGTTTCTTTCTCTCTCTCTTTTTTTTTTTTTGTGGCACTGGGGATTGAACCTAGGGACATTCTACCTCCTAGCTACACCACCAGCTCTATTTCATTCTTTATTTTAAAACAGGGTTTCAATAAGTAGCTGAGGCTAGCTGCGAACCTGTGATTCTCCTGCCTCAGCCTCCCTAGTACTGGGATTACAAGTGTGCACCATCACACCCAGCTGCTGCCATGATGTTTCTACTTAGAGCCGGCCAACCATGGACTATACTTCTGAAACCATGAGCCCAAATAAACTTTTCCTCCTCTAAGTTGTTCTTTTTTTTTTTTTTTTTTTGACCACAGCTACTCAAAAGCTAACTAAAAGCCAGGTGTGGTGGCATATGCCAGTAATCCCAGTATTTGGGAGGCTGAGACAGGAGGATCGCAGGTTCTATGAGACTCTCATCAACCTAGGGAAACCCTGTTTCAAAATAAAAATAATAGGGCTGAGGGTATAGCTTGGAGGTAAAATGCCCCTGGGTTCAATCCACAATACCACACACAATATACACTAACTAAAATAGGAGTGTAGCTCAATTATAGAGCACTTGCCTAGCCTGCGAGAGGCCCTGGGTTTAATCCCCAGCAACACACACACACGCACACACACACACACATGCACACACACACACACACACACACTCTCTAATCAAAAAAACTCCACATCACATCATAGACAGAATCCATAAAGGAAAGAATGTTGGATTTGACAGCACAGAAACTTAAAACTTCTGGATAACCATACTGGGTTGGTGTGTTAGCTTCTTCTTACTGTGCAAAAATAAACTTAAAAGGAGGAAAGGTTAGCTGGGCTTGGGGCAGAACCCAGGGCCTTATGCAGGCTAGACAAGTGTTCTACAACTGAGCTACAGCCCAGCCCCTTGTTGCTTTTTTTTTTTTTTTTTTTTTTTTGCGGTACCGGGGATTGAACCCAGGGGCGTTCTACCTCTGCGCTACACCCCCGGCCCTATTTTTTATACTTTATTTTGAAAGCGAGTCTCATGAAGTTGCGGAGGGCCTCACTAAGTAGCTGAGGCTGGCCGCGAACCTGGATCCTCCGGTCTCCGCCTCCCAAAGTACTGGGATTACAAGTGTGCGCCACCACGCCTGGCCCCATGTTGCTTTTTGGGATTACAAGCGTGCGCCACCACGCCCGGCTTATTTTTATATATTTATATAGATATAAATATATATTTATTTATATTTAAACAAAAAGCAACATGAGGCCGGGCGTGGTGGTGCACGCTTGTAATCCCAGTACTTTGGGAGGCGGAGACCGGAGGATCTGGGTTCGCGGCCAGCCTCAGTGCTCTCTCTCTCTCTCGCTCTCTCCTTAGTGAGGCCCTCTGCAACTTCGTGAGACCCGGTTTCAAAATAAAGTATAAAAAATAGGGCCGGGGGCGTAGTGCGGAGGTAGAATGCCCCTGCGTTCAATCCCCGGTACTGCAAAAAAAAAAAAAATAAAATAAAAAATAAAAAATAAATAAATATATAAAAATATAAATATATATATTTATATGTACATATATATGTATATATATGTATATGTGTTACAAGGTAAGACCTCCAGAGAAGACCACTCAGACTCAGGATATGGCCAATAGAAAGTCTTCATTGTCGGCTGGCGACTACACTGGGTACTTAGCCCCCAAGTGCAGCCCTGAACTGTTTTTTAGGGCCCCTTTTATACAGCAAAACCACAAGCTCTGGGGGTAGAAGTTTCAAGTTCTCACAGCAGGAGTGGAAAGTCCCCAACGGTTCCTTTAAGCAGGTGTGTAGGCCAAGTAGAACGTACAGAAGCTAAGAACAGCATTGTGCAGAAGCTTGGGGAATTGTTGACCCTTTTCTGTTACCCACACCCTGGTCTAATCCTGCCATGGCAGATTTTTACTTCCCTGTTCTAAGACCGGGTTAAGGTCATCTTTGGTAACAGCACATCATGGAATAGCTTTTGCTTTTTGCTCAAGGTTGGCCATCACATATGTATATGTATATGCTATATATGTATGTATGTATATATTTGTGGTACTGGGGATTGAACCCAGGGACATTCTACCTCTGAGCTACACCCCCAGCCCTATTTTATTCTTTATTTTAATACAAGGTCTCGCCGGGCGTGGTGGTGCACGCTTGTAATCCCAGTACTTTGGGAGGCGGAGACCGGAGGATCCCGGTTTGCGACCAGCCTCAGCTCTCTCTCTCTGATTCTCTGTCTCTCTCTCTGTCTCTCTGTCTCTCTCTCTCTCTCTCTCTACTTAGTGAGGCCCTCCACAACTTCGTGAGATCCGGTTTCAAAATAAAGTATAAAAAATAGGGCCGGGGATGTAGCGCGGAGGTAGAACGCCCCTGGGTTCAGTCCCTGGTACCGCAAAAAAAAAAAAAAAAAAAAAACAAGGTCTCACTAAGTTGCAGAGGGCCTCACAAGTTGCTGAGGCTGGCCGCGAACCGGCAATCCTCCTGTCACAGCCTCCCAAGTACTGGAATTACAAGCGTGCGCCACCACGCCCAGCTTGATGTATATTTTTATTTATATTTTCAAGACTCCTTGTGAGACTGAGATTGAATGTATTTTCATGTGTCTATATTATGATATGTTCTTTTTTGGGGAGGGGCTGGGGATGGAACCCAGGGGCATTCTACCTCTGAGTTACATCCTCAGCCCTTTTTATTTTTTATTTTATTTTTTTGCGGTACTGGGGATGAAACCCAGGGGCATTCTACCTCTGAGCTACACCCCCAGCCTTAGTTTTTTATTCTTTATTTTATTTTTTGAGGTACTGGGGATTGAACCCAGGGACATCCTACCTCCAAGCTATACCCCCAGCCCTATTTTTTATTCTTTATTTTGAAACAGGGTCTCACTAAGTTGAAGAGGGCCTCACTAAGTAGCTGAGGTTGGCCATGAACCTGCGATCCTCCTGTCTCAGCCTCCCAAGTACTGGGATTACAAGTGTGCATCACCACGCCCGATTTATTATGATATATTTTTTTATTTTTATTATTTATTTATTTTGGTGGTACTGGAGATGGAACCCAGGGGCATTCTACCTCTGAAGTACAGCCCAGCCCTATTTTATTTTTTTATTTTGAAACAGGGTCTCACTAGGTTTGATGAAGGTTTCAGTACTTGTTGAGGCTGTCTTTGAATCTGTGTTCCTCTTGTCTCAGCCTCCCAAGTACTGGGATTACAAGCATGTTCTACCATGCCCAGCTTGGCCTTCTTTTTTAAAATCTTGCTCCTGGAAGCTGAACCCAGAGGCATTATACCTCTGAGCTACACCACCAGCCCTGTTTTTCATTTTGAAATAGGGTCTCACTAAGTTACTCAGTCTGTTTTGAACCTGCAATCCTCCTGTCTCAGCCTCTCAAATGCTGGGATTACAGGTATGCACCGCCACACACAGTTTATGATATATTCTTGGTCATCAGATGCCAAACAACAAAATCAGAGTGGAAAGTAAAAACAAAGTGAATATAGAATCATTATCTTTGCTTATAGTATTATCATAGACAAAGGAAATCTTAAGGAGTTATACCCAGCAGGGATATCTGGAGTAGATATTCTCCAACCATTTTTTTTTTTTTTTTGTGGTACTGGGGATTGAACACAGGGGCGTTCTACCTCCGCGCTACACCCCCGGCCCTATTTTTTATACTTTATTTTGAAACCAGGTCTCACGAAGTTGCGGAGGGCCACACTAAGTAGAGAGAGAGAGAGAGAGGGAGAGAGAGAGACAGAGAGCTGAGGCTGGCCGCGAACCCGGATCCTCTGGTCTCTGCCTCCCAAAGTACTGGGATTACACGCATGCGCCACTACGCTCAGCTCCAACCAACCATTTTCTATAAAATAAACTTGCACAGCATGAGAACCAAAATGGAATTTGGTGCCTGGAGCAGTTTGTGGTGTATATTGTGGCTTTTTTAACCACTTGGGGTTAGAGAGAAGACTCAGGTTGGTCATCTGGGAGGACAGAAGCACACATGTCCCAGGAATGTACCCATGTCAATGCCAAGCTAAATTAGAAGGACCCTGGCTTTCTTCCACCTATACTGGCAACTAGGGCAGGTTAGTGTTATCTGGAGAAAGGTCCAGTTAATTAGGGTCTATATACCTTATTAGTTTACAGAATGTATTTTTAGGCTGATGAAAAGGAGCCTAGAGAAAAAGTTAGTGGTAAGAACCCACGATATGGGTATAGTCCAAGTTCTATCTTATAACTAGATGTCACCCTAAAGATTCTGAGAACCAGACCACCATGACCTGCTCTGTACTTCACAATTAAAAGATTCCAGCTGAGTAAGCTGATGCCACTCCCCCGTACTTCCCATGCTCACCGCTTACAGTTCCCTTTAGCAAAAGCAGCCTGAGCTCCCAAAAGCCCATCTCACCCTCCAGTGCCCGCACTCCTCCCCTTGAGTGCGTAGCCTTCTCTATTGTCTGCTTTTCTGAATAAATCTCCTTGCTTTCCTAAATAAATCTCTGCTGTGCCTCTTTTGACAGGTCCTGAAATTCCTTTCTGTGGCTTATGTCAAGAACCTACCAGGAGCCAGGCGTGGTAGTGCACACCTGTAATCACAGTATTTGGGAGGTTGAGATGGGAGGATTGCAAGTTCAAGGCCAGCCTCAGCAATTTAGCAAGGCCCTCAGCAACTACTGAGATCCTGTTTCAAAATAAAAAGTAAAAAGGGCTGAGGGTGTATGTAGCTCAGAGGTCAAATGCCCCTGGGTTTAATCCCCAGTACCAAAAACAAAACAAAAACAAAAAAACAAAACAAAAAAAAACTGCTAGGGCTGAGCCCTTCTCCTTCCTCGGACCCCTGTCTGGTGACGGTCATACAACAGGACAAAACAAGCTAAACTAATGCTAATTCTGTAATCCTAACTAATAAAGCCCTTCCCTGAGCTGGGCGCATGGTGGGCCATGCCTGTAATCCCAGTACTTGGGAGGCTGAGACTGGAGGATCACAGGTTCATGGTCAGCCTCAGCAACTTTGTGAGACCCTCAGCAATTTAGTGAGACCCTGTTTCTTTTCTTTTTTTTTTTTTTTGTGGTACTGGGGATTGAACCCAGGGGCATTCTACCTCCGAGCGACACCCCTGGCCCTATTTTTTATCCTTTATTTTGAAACCGGGTCTCACGAAGTTGTGGAGGGCCTCACTAAGTAGCTGAGGCTGGCCGCAAACCTGGATCCTCCGGTCTCTGCCTCCCAAGTACTGGGATTACAAGCGTGTGCCACCAACCCGGCCTGAGACCCTGTTTCTAAATAAAGAATAAAATAGAGCTGGGGGGGTGTAGTTCAGAGGTAGAATGCCCCCCCCCAGTACCACAAAAAGAAAAGAAAAGAAAAGAAAACAAAACAAAACAAAAGAAAAAGAAAAAAGCCCTTCCCTGCAGTAACTGCAGCAGAGGAAAGCATCATGGAGAGCGGTGTGCTTGTCGAAGCGGCTGCCCCTAGTCAGAGCATGGAGAGAGACAGGAGGCTCTACTTCCTGGCAAGGTGTTGGGCACTGTGTGCAGCAGAGGTGCACCTGTCTGGCCTGTCACCACTGGACTTCCTGGTGAAGCACCTGTCCAGCCTGTTGCCACTGGACCTCCCCTGTAAGCATTTATCAATAAATTCTACATCTCATTTCCCGTCTTCAGGTATCTTTCATGGTCTCTTGGCAACCTATCCCACTGCCCTAGCACAAGTGAGCTGTAGATGTGACATAGGTCATCGTCACTCCAGGATCAGACTGATGAAGTGCTCCAATTGGAATACTGCAGGGTCTGACCACTGAGGGACAAACAAGAAAGTGAATCGCTAGCCAGCATGGAGGCACACGCCTGTAATCCTAGTACTTGGAAGGCTGAGACAAGAGGATCACAGTTTTGAGGCCAGCCTCAGCTACTTAGCAAGACTCTCAGAAACCTAGTGAGACCCTGTTTCAGTTTTTTTTTTTTTTTTTTTTTTTTTTTTTTTTGTGTGTGTGTGTGTGTGTGTGTGTGTGTGTGATACTGGGGATTGAATTCAGGACCTCTGAGGGGGATGTACCTCTGAGCTACACCCCCAGCTCTTTTTATTTTTTGATTTGGAAATAGGGTCTCACTAGGTTGCTGAGAACCTCACTAAGTTGCTGAGGCTGTCCTCAAACCTGTGATCCTCCTGTCTCAATCTCCCAAGTACTGGGATTATAGGTGTGAGCCACCACACCAAGCTTGCTTGCTTGCTTTCCTTTCTTTTTTTGTGGTACTGGGGATGGAACACAGGGGCATTCTATCTCTAAGCTATACCCCCAGCACTATTTATTTTATTTAATTAATTAATTTATTTTTGAGGCATTAGGGATTGAACCCAGGGGCATTCTATCTCCAAGCTACACTCCCAATCCTATTTTATTTTTATTTTGAAACAGGGTCCTGCTAGGTTAATGAGTTTCTCACTATTTGCTGAGGCTGTCCTCGAACCTGTAATCCTCCTGTCTCTGCCTCCCAAGTACTGGGATTACAAGCATGCACCACCATGCCTGGCTTTCTATTTTTTTTTTTAATCTTGAGACCAGGTCTTGATAGTTCGCCCTGGTTTCAAATTTGTGATCTTCCTTCTTATCTTGCATTTTGTGTGTGGTACTGGGGATTGAACCCAGGGGCATTCTACCTCTGAGCTACACCCCCAGCCCTATTTTATTTTTTATTTTGAAACAGGGTCTCACAGCCAGTGTGGTGATATATGCCTGTAATTCCAGTACTTCCAGACAGGAAGACTACAGGTTTAAGGCCAGCCTCAGCAAGTAGTGAGACTCTCAGCAACCTAGTGAGACCCTGTTTCATAAATAAATAAATAAATAAAAAGGGCTGGGGGTGAGGCTCAGAGGTAGAATGCCCCTGGGTTCATATCCCACCACCAAAAAAAAGAAAAACAGGGGTCTCACTAAGTTGCGGAGGGCCTCATTAAATTGCTGAGGCTGGCAGTGAACCTGCAATCCTCCTGCCTCACTCTCCCAAGTACTGAGATTATAGGTGTGGGAAAAGCCTTCCTTCCTTCCTTAGGGTGAGAGGTATAATCCTCCTTCAGGAAAAGAAAGTAGATAATTATGAATAATTATACAACATATGGGTAGAAGCCTTTAGATTTGGCAACTGGGAAATCACTGTTGTTTTTTTTTTTTTTTTGTGTGTGTGTGTGTGTATGTGTGTGTGTGGTTCTGGGGATTGAACCCAGGGGAATTCAACCTCTGAGCTACACCCCCAACCCTATTTTGAACCTGCGATCCTCCTGACTCAGCCTCCCAAATACCGAGGTTACAGGTGTGTGCCACCACGCCCAACCACAGTGACCTTTGAAAAGGAGCTGAACTGGAGAGCTGGGTTCTAATGATGGTTATAATTTACTGAGTGTATTCTGTAGTCCAAACACTATGCAGAGTGCTTGATCTTCATTATCTAATTTAATCCTTTTCAGTAAAGATGAAGACACTTGGTTTAGAAAGATTAAATACTAGCCGGGCGTGGTGGTGCACGCTTGTAATCCCAGTACTTGGGAGGCTGAGACAGGAGGATCGCAGGTTCGTGGCCAGCCTCAGCTACTTAGTGAGGCCCTCCACAATTTAGTGAGACCCTGTTTCCAAATAAAGAATAAAAATAGGGCTGGGGGTGTAGCTCGGAGGTAGAATGCCCCTGGGTTCAATCCCCAGTACTAAAAAAAAAAAAAAAAGAAAGAAAGAAAGATTAAATACTGACTCAAGTTCATATAATTAGAAAGCAGTAAAGCACAGATTTAGATTAGGTGTCTTTGGCTACTAGGCCATTATCTTAATCCCTGAGAATTAAAAGTTACTACGTGGAGCCAGGCATGGTGGCGCACACTTGTAATCCTAGTACTTGGGAGGCTGAGACCGGAGGATCCAGGTTCACAGCCAGCCTCAGCTGCTTAGTGAGGCCCTCCACAACTTCGTGAGACCCTGTTTCAAAATAAAGTATAAAAAATAGGGCTGGGGGTGTAGCTCGGAGGTAGAATGCCCCTGGGTTCAATCCCCAGTACCGCAAAAAAAAAAAAAAGTTACTACGTGGAGGGAATGGCAGATGTTGACTCTTTGGAGAGAGTTTGATAGAGGGTGAATATTTGAGAAGGCATCAGGGTTCTGGGAAGATACTTTCAGGCTGGCTTCAAAGGCAGGGAAAAGGTTCCCAGGGAGGAGGGACTATTTATCAATGTGAGAGAAAACCAGGATGCAGGAAGAGTAAAACACTTGAGCTCTTGGTCCTGTGAGTGGACTAATTTGCTTTGTTGGCTGTTTTGAGGACTTAGGTATCTATGTAGTTAGTTGAGATGGTTAACAGGTGAGGGGAGTTAAAAGGCAGCCTATTACTCAATGGTAGAATGAAATAAATTAATTTGCCTTACCCCATTTTTTTCTCCTGAATATTTATTTATTTATGTATTTATGTATTTATGTATTTATTTATTTATTTATTTTGCAGTACAGAGGATTGAACTCTGGGGCATTCTACCTCCGAGCTACACACCAGCCCTATTTTTTATCCTTTATTTTGAAACAGGGTCTCACTAAGTTGCGGAGGGCCTAAGTAGCTGAGGCTGTCCGCGAACCTGTGATCCTCTTGTCTCAGCCTCCCAAGTACTGGGATTACAAGCAGCGCCACCATGCCCGGCCTTCTTCTGAATAATAGACGTAAAATAATCCGGGCATGGTGGTACAAGCCTGCAATTCCAGTACTTGGGGGGCTGAGACAGGAGGGTTGCAGGTTCGAAACCAGCCTTAGCAAGCCGGCCGTGGTGGCTCACGCTTGTAATCCCAGTACTTGGGAGGCTGAGACCAGAGGATCTGGGTTCACGGCCAGCCTCAGCTACTTAGTGAGGCCCTCCGCAACTTCATGAGACCCGGTTTCAAAATAAAGGATAAAAATAGGGCCGGGGGTGTAGCTCGGAGGTAGAATGCCCCTGGGTTCAATCCCCGGTACTGCAAAAAAAAAAAAAAGTAAAAGATTAAAATGTAAAATTAATCCATTACATAAAAAGGAATGAAGTTGTAATACACACTACAATATGGTTGAACCTTGGAAACGTTATGCTAAGTGAAATAAGTCAGACACAGACATATACAGTATTATTCCACTTATACAAAATACCTAGAATAGGCAAATTCATAGAGACAGAAAGTAGCCTGGAGGTTACCAGGGACTGGGGGAAGGGAAGGGGAAGTTATTACTCAATTGGTACAGCCTGCCCGCCTGCCTGCTTGCCTTCCTTCCTTCTTCCTTTCTTCCTTCCTTCGGATTGAACCTGGGGGCATTCTACTTCCAAGCTATACTTCCAGCTCTTTTTTTTTTTTTTTTTTTTGCGGTACCGGGGATTGAACCCAGGGGCGTTTTACCTCCGAGCTACACCCCCGGCCCTATTTTTTATCCTTTATTTTGAAACCGGGTCTCATGAAGTTGCGGAGGGCCTCACTAAGTAGCTGAGGCTGGCCACGAACCCAGATCCTCTGGTCTCTGCCTCCCAAGTACTGGGATTACTGAGCGCCATCATGCTCAGCTCTTTTTTTTTTTTTTTTTTTTGCGGTACTGGAGATTGAACC
>PVJS01043411.1:0-17081 GCA_004027185.1 Glis glis | reverse complement strand
GGGCATTCTATCTCCAAGCTACAACCCCAGCCCTTCTTATATTTTATTTTGAAACGGTTTTGCTAACTTTCTGAGGTTGGTCTCGAACCTCCTGGTCTTGATCCCCTCTAGGGATCCTCCTGTCTCAGCCTCCCAAGTACTGGGATTACAGTTATGCTACCACGCCTGACTACTCTCCTCATTTTCTCACTTGGGCTAATACTCTACTGCACAGAGTCCTGGTGCAGAGTGGCCTCACATCTGTTTTCAGATAAGAATTCAGCCCCAAGCTCACATTTTGTGGGTGATGGAAGATTCCGTGGCACTCCTCAAATTATCCCATGAAGCTTGGTTGCCAGGGACAGCACTTAAAGGGCTTAAGTAAAATTTCCTAGGGATACGTGAGCATCACCACCACTCTTTCCCTCTATGACGTGATCAACCTTGCTGACCTGTGAAGTTGGGCTCCGCCATCTCTCCAGACCCTGCGACTAGGAAGGGGTCGAGCTGGGATTCAATGCAGGAGGCCGCACTCCAAGGACACTACTCTCTCCCTGTCCTGGGTCAAGTTTAAAGGTCACTCTGGGCTTAGACTGTGCAAAGTGTGGCCCACGCACCTTCTCGTGAAGAGCCCTTCGGTGACTCTGGAATGAGATGGGAAAGTGGACCAAGTCACTGTGCGGCTCCTGGTGACACTGTGCGGCTCCTGGTGACACTGGGCTCCGAGCTCTGGTGCCAGCACACGGCGTGCTGTACACGACATCACCTCCTGAGACAGGAGACCAGGTGCAGATCCCAGCCATGCAGGTGACCATGGGGGAATCACTGCTTCCTTTGTGTTCCATAAGTACAGGAAGAATCGTACACTCACCTTCTGCAGAGGGTTATTAGAGTAGTCAATGATTTCTTACACATCATACACTTAGTGTGATGGTTAGCTGTAGACCGTCCCCTGAAGAGCTCATGTATTAATGTGCAGGGTTGATGGAATCGAGTCAGGAGGGTTGTAATCTCATCAGTGGGTAAATCCGCAGTAATGGATTTACTGGGTGGTGACCTAGGTGGGTGGGGTGTGGCTGGAGGAGGTGGGTCCCTGGGGGTGTGCCCTTAGGGACTGTGCTTTTGTCTTCGAATCCCCTTGCGTGCTCCTTACTTTGCTTCCCGCCTCCATGATGTGAGAGCAGACCTTGCTCTCTCATCTCTCTGCTTCCCACCACCATCCCCTGAGACCCAAGACCCTGGCCTCATATGGATCGAACCTTGAAATACCCAAAAAACTGTTAGTGCACAAATCTTCCTTCCTCTAAGTTGTATGGTCTTATAGCTGTGAGAATGTTAACCGAGACACTTAGATTGGTGCTTTGTCCAGGTAGACTTGTCCTAAGGCTTAGTGACTTCTGTTATCATCTTTCTGTGTGACGTCTACACTTCTCTCTACCAGTATGTAGCACAAATATTCGTAGGGACTGTTTGGGGTCACATGTCGTCAAAGTGGCCAGAAGTTTAGATACCACCATCAATGCTGACCATGGCAGAGAGGGTAGGGGGGGAAGCCTCGCGGGCACCTGTGCCAATGCCCTTCTGTGCTACAGAGGAGGCGGGAGTAAGCCCTGTGATGCCCTTCTGTGTTACAGAGGAGAAAGTGCTGTCGATGCCACTACTGCCCAGCTCCCTTTCGACAAAGATCTCGCTCTTTGCTGGCCCTGCTGGTTCCAAGGTTGTGTGAAATGTGTCATCTAGAATTTTATTTTGTCTCATAGAATCTCCTGGTTTCTGAGGTGCAGGGATGCTTCCCTGCGTCCTTGCTACCTCTCCAAGGTGGTCCCCGATGGCTCAGCTTCTTCCAGAGGAAGGGAGCAGATGCATTGAGTGATGTCTGTGTGCTGGATGCGGTTCCAGGCACAGACACAGCAAGCTCACCGAGCGTTTGCAACAACCTGTGCGACGTGTAGTTGTCCCTGCTTTACTGTGAGGGCGTCAAAGCTCATGTTAGGCAATGACTCCAGTCGCCACAGTCACTGAGCAAGCAGACAGCCGAGCCAGGATCTGAAATGACGTTGATCCAACTCCAGGCATGACGTTCTCACTCTCCTTTTATGAAAAAACTTTTATTACACGATTAGACCCAAACGAAAGATGCGGATGTCACTGTGGGCGGAGGGGTCGCACGGGTCTATGTCTGTATTGGGGGGTAAGATCCCCATCAGACCTTTCCTTAAAGACAGGCTTTGATGAGAGAGAGTGGATGGATCTATATGACCACAGCTAATGTGAGGGCTTTGAGCCTCAGGGAAGGCGATGAAGGATGCAGAGTGTATCAGTCTAACATTGCTGTATAATGATAACCACAAGCTGCGTGGCTTAAGCGACACAGATGTATCACCCTGCCGTCCTGTGGGTCAGCAGTCTCACAGGGGTCTCTGCGGGCTGGATGACGGGGTTGTGATGCTGTGCCCCTTTCTGCGGGCTCTAGCAGGGGATCCATCTTCTTGCTCGCACGAGTGGCAGTGGGGTGGTAGGACTGAGGTACCCAGCTCCTCACTGCCATTGGCTGGGGGTGCTTACCTCCCCTTGGAACATGGCGCCTCCTTCTTGGAACCAGCAACAGGAGCTGAGCTGAACCCTCTCACTCTGCCATCTCCATCCTGGGCCTTGGGTTGTCACATCTCTCTGACACAGCTGGAAGTGTCTCCACTTTTAAAGGCGGGCGTGATGAGAATGGACCTCCCCAGAGGTTTAAGGATAATCCCAGCTCAGGGGCAATACCCTTGGTCACCTCTGCAGACTTCCATATCAATGTTAGGGAATATATTCAGGGTTCTGGCACCGGGGCATGCAAGCTCTGTGGTAGGCATTATTTTGCTGCCACAGGACGGGAGCTCAGTGGTCACCCACACGCTGTGCCTGCCTCACAGCCTTGTCTTGGCCTCTGGTCTTGGGCAGCATAGCTTGGCTAATCCCTACACATTGTTCTCCTGAGCAGATCTGAAAGGTCAGGACAGGGACGAGGCAAACAGACCCTGACCTGCTTCCGAGGGACTTTGGCCTACCAGCCTTCTCACTGTCCCCTTAAAGCAATTTGTAGTCTGTTATTCTGTATCATTAACCTAATTAGTGTAATTGCACCCAATTACGTAATCAGTGTAAATACATGAAGAATCCCATAATTAGACGATGTAATTAGGAAATTAATAGATGACGTGGGAAAAATCCATAGAAAACATTCCGAAATGGACACGGCGCCTGCATGAAGCGGGCAATCTGCTAACTTCAGCATCTCAGCCAACTAACTCCCTCTGTTCGGAAGAAAAACCCACCAGTTAATTAGCACCCAGCCATAACATTCTTATTCTAAAAACTCCTACTATCTGCTATTATGTCCTTCCACTCTCAGTTTTATTAAAATATGGCCAGGTTCTTTATCTTGCTTCTGGGGGAAAAAATACTTCTCCCATAGGACTGAATAGGAAGAAAAAATTCTGATACCATATAAACCAGCCTTGATCCTAAGTCCATAGATAGAATGAAATGTTATTGAGGTCATCGATGATCAAAATCACCAGACTGCAGCGGGCAGGGTGGGGCGGGGCTGCCGAGCTGACCAGCACTGAGCAGGCCAGTCTGGACCTTGGTGCATCATATAACCTGAGTGTTCCCTACAGCCCTTGAACGCTCCGTGGAGACAGAGGCCAACCAGCCTCCAAACACATCCTCAGCTCAGCCACGGCTTCCTGCCTCTGTGGCCTCCAGCCTCAGCTATAGCACCACTGTCCTGGCCAAGGAGGCCTTACACCCCCTCCCAGTCCTTCTGCAATCTTGCCTTGAGCAGCCCAGTGGTCTTACAATCACTAGAACATTTCATTGGCGAAACCCTGTGTCTTCAACTGGACCTAAAGTCTTACACCCAAGCTCTGCCTCTCCCAACCCTTCCCTCCACACACCACTCGATCCTTGTCTTCAAGAGTGCTGAGCCCTCCCCTCCTGACTTTACCACCCAGCTCTGTCAGCTCGGATCACGTGGAACCTTGTCTTCTACCACCTAGCTTCCCCCGTCTGTAGGCCGCTGTTCCTTAGAGACTGTCCTGTTATTCTTTAGGATATTTTCTATTTTAGGATATTTCCTAGTGTTCTGTTATAAGTTAGGATATTTTCTCTTCACCATCTCCCATAACACAACCTGTAATTCTGCATTTATTATCTGCAACACTATTTTACCATCTGGGCCATTCGCTCTGTTGCAAATTTCCTGAAGACAAGAGCCATCCATGCTTGTTTTGTTCACCACTAAATCCACAGGATCCAGCCCTTAGTAGAGTCTCAATAAATTTTTGTGGAGTAACATTCGTAAGCTGGAGCTCCAAGGACCAACAAGGGATGCTCACGTCGGGGCTGGGCCAGCCGGACCAGCAGGCGGGGAGCTGGTCGGGGCTCAGGCTGCACAGGCACACACCGAGCAGCAGCTGCGTGGGAGAAGGAGGTCCTCCTGGTGCCGGCCACCACTCATCAGTGCTGCTTGTATGTAGCACCTGGAGAACCGCAGTGCTCGCAGAGAGACTCGGTCCCTCCCTCCTCTTCCTGACCTGGTGGCAGAGCAGAAGATGTGGTCCAAAGTAAAACCCCGTCAGTGGTGAATGTGAATAAATCAGGAAATCCACTGCATTACGCCATCTGTGAAGGAGCAATCGACAGAGTCAAGCACACGCGGCCCTCACGCCCGGGCTGTGGGCCTTTTAGAGAAACTGCTGCACCCAGCCAGAAAACAGGCTGGTCCCTCCAACACCACGTGACCAAGCTTTGTCCTTCTCTTCCTTTTTATTTATTTATATTTATTTACTTATTTATTTATTTTTGTAGTATCAGGGACTGAACTCAGGGGCTTTCTACCTATGAGCTACACCCCCACTCCCTTTTTTATTTTTTGTTTGAAAACAGGGTCTCGTTAGGTTCCTAAGAGTCTCATTATGTTGCTGAAGCTGTCCTCAAATCTTTAAGCCTCCTGTCTCAGCCTCCCAAGTACTGGGATTACAGGCCTGCACCGCCATGCCTGGCTTATTTACTTATATTTTTAATTTAATTGTGTGTATATGTGTGTGTGTGCATTTGTGTGTGTGCGTGTGTCTGTGTGATACTGGGAATTGAACCCAGGGGCATTCTACCTCTGAGCTACATCCCCAGCTGTATTTTATTTTATTTTTTATTTTGAAACAGGGTCTCAGTAAGTTGCTGAGGCTGGCCTTGAACCTGCGATCCTCCTGTACCAGCCTCCCAAGGACTGGGATTACAGGTGTGTGACACCATGCCTGGCTTGCATGAAGGATTGTTCTGTAAGACATTTCACGTGAGAACTGTGGAGGGATGCTGGCTAAGGTCTTCTTCCTGCCACCTTGTCTTCTCCCTGAAAACCCCTCTCTCTGGGTCAGCCCCCCAAGGGCTGGAGTGACCTCCACCATTTTCAGGGAGATGCACGACTACACCGGGTCCCTTTCCTGCATAAACTGCATGTGGGCAGCAGTCTGTTGGGGGGGTGCTGACCACCTTTCGTGGTGTGAGGCGGCATCCACGGCTCCAGCAGGGTGCCAGAAGGCACATAGATTGACCATAAATAATATCTCAATGTCCTGTAGTAGTCATAAATCAAAGAGGGTTCAAAGCATCTTTCTCTTTGGCTTGTTCCAATGGGCTGCGTTCCGGCTTAGAACTTTTCTTCTTAGGGTTAGTACGCAGCCTGGGCCTCCTGCCCTCCGCAAGTCAAATTCTTTTCTTAACCCCTGTTCTGCAGGCTCTGGAGAGCTCTAGTAGTCACCTCTGTTTCTGGGCACATCAGTGGGATAACCAGAGAGTTGTGGTGGCTTCCCACTCTGCCCACTGTCAACACATTTGTCTTAGTTATAATATCAAATATTACACAGAGTCACAGGACCAGAAAAACCTTAGCGCTTACTGCAGTCGATCTCCTGTTTGACCAGTGGAGACAAGGGAAAGGGGATGGCTTGTTGAGCTTACGCAGGCCTCAGGAAGGAGTGACTGCCCGACCGCAGCTTCGAGAAGGAGCAGACCATCCCTGGTTCGTCCCCCCGCTGGTGCACCCTGAACAGCCCTCTCATCGCGGAGCGGGTTCCGCCTCTGCGGGAGGGGCCTGAAGTCATCCTTCCATCTACCTGTGACTCCATGAGTGGGTTTAATCCTTGAGTAAACCACACGGCCCCTTGTTCACACGTCTTCCACCCCAGCTGTCTGTGAAGCTGATGTTTCAACCCATCTGCCTGACTCCCGGGTCTATCTCTTACTGATTCCCATCTCAGAAGAGAAAAAGGGACATTATCTATGCTGCACCTAAAACTCCCCAAAGTGATTCTCCTGGCATCGTCAATCACGTTAGCATGCTGATCTCTATGAGCCACCTTTGTCCCGGAGTCAGTCGCCGCCCAACCTCCACCCCTGACATACATACATACTCCATGTTCTATTACATGAAGTTACAGAGTCAGGGAGAATTTAATGGATCGATGCAAATGAAGTTTGTAAAACAATGGGTGTGTATTATTCGGGGTTCGCTAGAGGAACAGAGCTCACAGGATGTGTGTATAGTAAGGGGGATTTATCAAATCAGCTTACAGTTCAAAGCAGTGTAGTCCCGCGTAGCCGCCTGCACGTGGACAGCCGGAGGAACCGGCAGCTGGTCGAGCGGTCCGAGAGCTGGAGTCTTACAACAGGAGCGACCGATAATGCAGTCCCAGTCCAAGCTGGAAAGGCCAGGAAACTCTCCATAGAAACCATGGTTTCAGTGGTTCAAAGAGCAGAAGAGCTGAAGGCCGCTATCCCAGGCAAGAACCGACGCGCTTTCCTCAGGAAGAACCTCGCCTGTCTTTACGAAGCTTTCTCCTTCTTTTATCCAGGTCCTGTGCCAATCAGAGCCGTGATGCCCACATTCAGGGCATGACTTCCCCTTCAGTGTGCTGTCACATCGCATCAGCACCCCCAAAGTCACGCCATCTTAGGTGTTTCATGATCCAGCCAAGTTGACCATCCTGACCAACCATCACGGGGTGACACTCAGTGAATGCTGGCTATTATTATTGACACCGTGCCTCCTCAGTTCCCATCCCAATGCTCATCTGAAGCTATGACTCATTGCATTAATTGTCTTTCCCTCACTGGAAAGTGAGGGCCACGAAGCAGAGCCTGTATCTGTGTTATTTGTCCTTGTGACCTCAGTTTTGGTACAACTCCTGGCTTAGTAAATGAGGAGGGAATGTTTGTTGAGTGAATAAGTGAGTGTCATGCACAAGAAACCATGTGCAGAAGGGCTACAGCGATGATGTGGACACAGTCCCTGCCCTTTAGGAACCTGTAGTCTAGTAAGGAGATATGACTGGCTGAGCCTTGGCCTCGGGTAAAAGGTGGCTGACGTTTTCACAGTGATGCTCAGCAGGGAGACGGTGAGTGGGCAGGGGGGAGCCAGTCTGCTGGTGTCTGGGAAGCCTTCCCAACACTCTTTATCATTGAAACCAGGATCTGCAATTAATTACACATTTATTCGGCATTTCCAGTTTGTGTTGTGTCTAGACCAGATAGATGAATTAAAAACGAATCATCTGCTTATAGCATGTAATTTCTATTTTCCTAGTCTTTTTTCCACTTTGAAAGATAACAAGTAGGGTGCATCTTGCGGCTGGGATCAGGCACATCCAGGCAAAACCCATAGTTCTGCTCGCTCAGACCGGGGAGAGCCTGGCCCCACTCCAGGTGGGCTGTTCCGGGGCTCACGACTGGGCTGCGGTCAGGGCGTTCCGAATGCAGGTTCAGCCAATCACAGGTTGAAAATACTCAGAAAAAAATGCATCTATACTGAACGTGTGCAGAGGTTTTTCTCGTCATTATTCCCTAAACGATACAGTCTAACAGCTCCTTACATACGTAGAGCTTGCAATGGACCAGGTATTATAAGTCATCTAGAGATGACGATAGGTGACCGACTTTGTCGGTCATCCATCAATGCAGTACCGCTATGGGATCGTGGACTTGGGCACCACGGACTCCGGATCCACCAGGTCCTGGATGCCCACAGACTGGTCTCCAGAGCCAGCTATCCTTGAGGCTGTCTGCCGGTTCAAGCTGTGGGGCCCATTTTAATTTGAATGCTCACAATGCCCAGAATTATGTTTAAAGAAAACATTTAGAACTATAGGTCTGCTTTGGAAACACAACTTCATTTCCTGAGGTCCCTTGGTGGGTTGTTTTTTAAAACAGGGCTTTCTTCCCATGCTGCCTGATCCAAATGGCAAAAATGGTTAAAAATAATAGTACTGGCTGAGTATTTGCAAAGGTTGTTGTACTGGAGAGGCCCTCGGGCCTTTTCAAACTCTTGACAGGCCTGTGAAGAGGCCCTGGATGTGCAAACTCTGGACGGTCTGTCTCTGTTTTCCTCTGCATCCTGCTGCCCCTGCCTCTGGGAGCAGGTCTGGGGTGTTGTTGCTGACATGGGGGTGCTGTTTACACTTGCAGGGGGGCAGTTGGACAGGATTCTCAGCAAGGCTGGGGCCGTTTGTCCTTTGGTCCTTACTCTGTTGCCTTGACACCCGCCATGGCAGGAGAGACTTCTGGAACATGCACAACCTAGAGAATTCTCTTCAAGGTCGTTCATGGCTGGCGGCTACATCCCTTCTTTTAAAAACTTGGCTTCCTTTCCCTCCACTCTAGCGTGGGGACGTTGTGCCCTATCTATCTGCCGCGGTGCGAAAGCCCTCCTTCTCTGCGGCGGCGGGTAGGGCAGAGTGTGCATCCTGCCGCGAGGTCTCCAGAGGGAGCGGGCACCCCAGGGAGCCTCTGAAATCACAAGCATTTAGAGGAAAATTGAAGCTCTGTGGAATTTCAATCCGCCGCCCCTAAAAAGGCACATAGTTTTAAATCATTGCTCCATTAAGTGTTTTGTATTCCCCAGCTAGTACTTTCTGTGTCTCCCTCCCCCTCTAGCTTCTCTACTATTCTCCACACTCTCTTCTCAAGTGTCCCCGTGACTCAGGAGGACCTGGCGGCTCTTTTTAATTTTATTTTGACTCCACAGGGATTTTCTGCCCCAGCAGGTGTGGCCTGGTTATCTTGGGGACTTACACCAGCGGGACTGAGGTGCCTTTGCTGTCCAGGACTCTTCTGGAAGATGTTTCCTCCCTGGAGCAAGTCCCTAACGTCGTACAGAAGTCATACGGCACTCTGAGCCCCTGAATTCTCTATCAGTGCTGCTTATATTGAGGTGGTCTGAGAGGACTCCCACCAAGGCGCGCATCCTGAGATGGAAGGGGTGCGGAGGCTCTGCAGGAGGCAGGAAGCGTGCAGGTCCCAGGGGTCATGTCCTTCCAGGATGCCAGCAAAGACAGGTGGTTGCCAGAGACCGCAGAAGCAGAGGCGGGTGCCTGGTCTTCTCAGGCAGCATGACTAGTCCATGGAAAGCACCCTGAGGGATATTTAGTTCAATTAATATATCTTACATGTGGGGAAACAAAGTCACAGAGAGCCTTTCCCTAAAGGCTATCCAAAGTCATGTGGCCACATAACACAGCCGAGACTGAACTACAGGTCTCTTAAGATTCTAACCAGTGCTTTCTCAGCCTATTCTGAATATTAATGTATTTCTCCGGGGAAAAAAAGATGACTCTCAAAGAAACAGTTTATAGGATATTTTAGAACTGTTTTGTTAGGTTTTGTACCATTAAAATTCTCCATTAGCCAGGCGTGGTGGCGCACGCCTATAATCCCAGTTCTTGGGAGGCTGAGACAGGATGATTGCAGGTTGGAGGCCAGTCGCAGGAATTTAGTGAGACCCTGTTTCAATATAAAAAATGAAAGGGGCTGGGGGTGTAGATGGGAGGTAGAAAGCCCCTGGGTTCAATCTCCAGGACCTCCACCCAAATCTCTCCATTAAAGAACAAGGACTTGCCAAGTCTTTGGGAGTGGTCCGTGTGCAGAGTGACAATCCCAGTGAACCCAACAGCAACACCCATCCATTTGGGTTTTCAGCAGGTCTCTAGTAGGCACCGAAGCACGCGGCACTGGGGGGATGCAGACACCTGCAAAGACCTCCTACAGCAGCAGGTAGCAGCTGACCTTGATGTTGGAAATGAGGGGTTGGTCTCCGCAAATGCTTGAAGTAGGAGAAGCACGAGGAAAGCGTTGGAGCAGCAAATGTCTCACATTCCTGGGGCAGTTCCATATAAAGCTAGATTGCAAAGGATTCTCCTGTTAATGCCTTCCCAGGCCTTTCCAATTACTCGGGCACAACGGAGGTAACAGCTCAACATTTGCAAGGCTTTTCAACTTGTCCTTCACAAACACCTCACCAATAAACCAATTCTTGGCCGAACAATTATTAGGTGGGCAAGGAAGATTAAATTGATGATTATCTAGCCAGGTAAATTCAATTAGCATTAAATTCTCAGAAAGTGGAAGAGGAGGGTTCAGCTAACTATAACCTGAGTGCCAAATCCTTTGTGTGTATGTGAGGGGGAAGTATTGGGGATTGAATCCAGGAGAATTTACCTCAAAGCTCCACCCCGGACCCTTCAAAAATTGTTTTTGTTTTGAAACAGGGTCTCGCTAGGTTGCTGAGAGTCTCACGAAGTTGCTGAGGCTGGCTTTGAATCTGTGATCTGCCTGTCTCAGCCTCCCAAGTACTGGGATTACAGGTGTGCCCCACCATGCTCGGGGGCCAAATCCTTTCCATCACTTATTTTTGTAGAGTCTTCTCGGAACACCATCATGGGCATTCGTGTATATGTTATGTATGGCTGCTTCTGCATTGTAATGCAGTATTGAATAATTGTGAGAGACCTCGAGGCCTATAGAGCCTAAAATATTTCCTATCAGGCCCTTTCCAGAAAAAGTCAGCCAACTTTTGGCACAGAGATTGGTGACTAAGTTGGCAGTGTGGTCCAATTTGCAGGAGAGGGTTTGTTGACTTGTGGTCCCAGCAAAATGCTTGGTGGGGTAGAAGAGCATCCCCAGCAGATGAACGAAATTCATGACAGACAAGGACAGAATATTATATCTTGGAGAAAAAAAAATCACTACAAAAAGAGAATCAAAAGGACCGATTTTGTGGAAGTGATACAGAAAAAGAGGTAGCAGTTACGAAAGCTAGCCAGCTGACCGCATGTGATGGTTCACGTGGATGGTCAACGTGGTGGGACTGAGAGACGCCTAGGATTAACAGACTGCAGGGGTGTGTTGATGAGAAGATTGACACGTGGGACAGCAGATGGAGGGGAGGCCCTGCCCTGAGTGTGGGCGGCACTGCCCAAGGGGCCGGATGGAACACAGGGCAGAGAAAGGGTGTGCAAGCAAGCTCGGTTCTTCCTGAGCAGGATCGTCTGCTGCTGCTGCTCTCCTCTGAGGACATCCGGTCCAGGTTCACTCTTCTTTCATTGATAATCCACCAGGGAGTTTCCAGGCATTTCCATCTTGGACTGGGGCGGTGTCATTGGTCCCTCGTGGTCTAAGGCTCCTTGGGCTGGGCAGCTGCTGGATCCTCCCACTCTTTGGGTACAGGTAGCCATTTGGGACTATGGTTTCTGAATGTGTAAGCTAATTTGATAAGTCTCGTTTTATAACATAGATATCCTGTGGGTTCTGCTCCTCTAGAGAACTTCGAGTAACACCCCACAGTCAGCACTGTGAAGCAAAGTCGCCGTGTAGATAAGCAAGAGCTATCAAAGTGTAATGATGCTCATGATGACATTGGTTAACACTTACCGAGAGCCTACTTGTACCTGGTGATACTCTGAGTTCTTCAGATGAGTTAACTCAGTTAATTCTGATGGCAATGTGATTATTAGGCCCATTTCAAACATGGCGATGTAGAGGATGAAGTAATTCCCCCAGGTCACACAGCAACTCGATGGTGAGCTCCATACTTGAACCTGGCCAGTAGCATTCCGGAAGCCATGCTTTTTAACGGGTGTGCAATACTGCTGCTCTATGATAAATCTTTGTTGTTTAGAAGGGTGTTAAGTGCATGACGTGAGCAATGAGGGTAATTAATTCACCAGTGGATGCAAACCACATAGGACAGCCTACAGATCTTTAGGAAGTATCCCAACTCGCTAAACTTAAAAATAAGAAAACTTGCCAGGCGTGGTGGTGCACGATGGTAATCCCAGTACTTTGGGAGGCGGAGACCGAAGGATCCGGGTTCGCGGCCAGCCTCAGCGCTCTCTCTCTCTCTCTTTCTCTCACTCTGTCTCTCTCTCTCCCTGTCTCTCTCTCTCTCTCTACCTAGTGAGGCCCTCCACAAATTCGTGAGACCCGGTTTCAAAATAAAGTATAAAAAAAAATAGGGCCGGGGGTGTAGCACGGAGGTAGAACGCCCCTGGGTTCAATTCCCGGTACCGCAAAAAAAAAAAAAAAAGAAAAAAGAAAACTTAACATTCTGAATTCTGGGAATTGGTGGGTGGGGATAGAAAATCTAATTAGCTAAGGAAATTCCCAGCTTATTCAACAAGGTGGTAGTTTGATAGAGTAAGCAGAGTAAAACCCAATCTGTTTTCTTCAAAACTTCAGGGCCACAGGGAATAATTATCATTAAAACATACTTTACCTGTGTCTGCCACTCTTTTCCCAAGTAGAAAACACTGTGGGGCTCATCAGAAGATTGTTCAGGTTGAGGGTAACGGGTCTCTGTCTCTGTCTCTGTTGGGGGAAGGCTCCCTGGAAAGTGAACTCTGAGATGGAGACTTGCAGGCAGCCGACTTACTGGAAAGTGCTCCCCAAGATGGCGTCTGCAGAAGGGGGAGGGGAAAGGAGAGGCCAGATGGAGAAACTGGACCACCTGAGGCTGGACCCTCTCCTCCGGGGAGCTTGTGCTGCGATAGCCCTTTAAAGCAGCTCTGAATCCAGGCAGGTTGCTGGGCCTGCCTACTCCCACCTGATCTACACCCAGGCTCCTCCCTGGGCCAGCAGAAGTCTGGGCAGGTCGCTTACTTTGGCCAAGGACAATTCCCGAAGAGGAGCTCACTGTCAGTCATAAGCAGTCATCTCTCCTTGAGTCTGAAGGTCTTGGTACCTCAGTCCTAAAAAGACTGAGAGGCATATCACAGTACCCATCCCAGCAGCTTACCCATTTTATTATTTCAGCACACCCTGAGTTGAAAACTTCAGATCTTCAGACATTGATGAGTGTTTTAATTCACCTTAACATACTCCGTTCCAAAGATGCAGTTAAGTAAGGAAATGAAATCCTATGATTCTGTAGCCCTATATGAGAAGCTTAGGGACTCCCATGGTATTCTATCCTGAAGCTTATTCTGTCCTGTGTACATGTGTGGGCACCGAAGATGAGAGAGTCTTGAGGGATGGGTTGGGCTGGGATTTCATGGTGCTACCTGTTCAGGAAGGTCTCTGTGCAGGTGTGAAATTGGAGTCAATTTCCAAGGTCCCATCACCCCCATTAGACTTGGGCTTAAGGTTTTCCCAGATTGTTTCACACTGGAATGGGCTACCTGTCATCTTTGTCTGGGAGGGCTCAGCGTAGTGTGAAAGGCCTGGGGCCTGGGGTGGGAAAATGAACATGTTTCAAGGTCTCTTGGTTTTTGCAATTCCCCAAATTTAGCTTGAGAATAAACTTGGAATGTGGTTTTGAAAAATTAACTTTCTCAAACTTTTCCCTCCTTAATTTCCTCAGTTTATCCTTATTAAGTCTGACCTAGTGAAACCTAGAACATGTTTTAATTAGGGAGACCCTCAGATCTGCAAAGTTCCTGCAGCTAGCTTGCCATGTGCGCAGGTCCTGGGAAGTGTCCGCCCACACCAAGGCTCATGACCAGGGAGAACTGAGTCTCTTACAGACTTTGGGCAAGAAAGTGCTCAGACCATCTCAAAGGAAGGTGGCAGGAACTAATTAAAAGGGTTTCCAGATAACACAGACTAGGAACAGGAGCTAAAATACTGAGTTCACTTTTAATGTAGTTAGAAAATAGTGATAGGCAGAGGAAACTGGCTAGCATGTTGGAACCAACCTTCAATTTTCTCATAAAAAAGGCTTAAAATCCACTATTTTTTTCTTGGTATGGTAGGCAGTTTCACTAACATGAACTCAGTTAATTATCTGCAAAATTCCAAGCTAGATACTGATTTGAAATATATGAGGACATGGAAACCTCATTTCAATGGAAACCTCATTTCAATGGAAACCTCATTTCAATGGTCAAGTGTGAAATGAAGGGTGGTAGTCCACATCAGAGTGAATTTCACAATCAAGGACTGCTTCTTGTCTCCTTGGAATTCTAGCTTCCATTTGTCCTAGCCTGAGTTTTTCTTAATTTTGTTTTATTTTTTCATTATAGGAAGGTCACTCGCTGTATCTGGAGACAAGAGTAATGGGTTCTGGTCCAGTCCTCTACCTTATTATGACGGTGAGTACTGGCAAGCTATATAAATTCTACATGTTTTAGGTTTTTCATCTTGCAATATTGATTTTGCCTGTATTTTGGGTTACGGTAAGCTCCAAATGACAAAATAGATAAAAATTCATTGGAAGCTTGTACTACTATGCAAATACATATAAAAATGTAGTGTTAAAGTGCCTTCGACCTAGTGAGAAGACGCTCCTTCATGCATACTGAGATTCTGAAAATATTGTGTTTACTTTTCTTCAGTAGTTACCTCCAATTCTTGGCAAGTTCTGAGATCTATAAAATTGCCAGTTTCCAGAAATACAATGCTCTTAGAGGAGGTTTCGGTTATTCATGTGAAAGGTATTTTACATCTTGTGAACAACGGGGATGTGGTCAATCCTTACGTGGCTCATTGTGAACAGAGGCCAGGGTGGCCCAGTCTCTGAGGTCAGAGGAAACCCCAACAGATGCTGTGAAGAATGACATCACTTCTTACGATTTTCTTGAAAGGGGTTAACCCAAGAATTTATTCAAGGCACCAAACAGGAACTTCCGGGAAAGCCTCTCTAGATATCGTTGTTCTCCCCGAAGTTCTGTACTCATGAAGATGCTGAAATCCCTCTTGCTGTCATTAGTTGGCAACTGGGTGCTTCCCTGCTGCTGGCTTCCCACCTATTTCTTTAGGTGAATTTGCCATCCTGCTCAACTCTGCCCCCGCCCACCGGACGGGCCACGGGAGTCTTTGTCTGCACTGTACTTTGTGGTCTTTCATGCTTGGAAAAAAATGCTTATTTATCCTACTTGTGACTAATTCTCATGGAACACTGCTAGAGAATAAAGCCCTTCACCCATCACATAGGCAGCCGGCAGCTCCTAGGCGAGGTTAACATCAGAACAACATGTACGTTTATAGGAGATCTTCGGCCTCTTGGCTCCCTCTCTCTTCCTTCTCAATACAACATTTAGTCCACAGAGCAGTACAAATTTCCATCATTTTATCAGTTCAAAACCTAAAATATATTTAACTGAAATTGGAATTAAGCCACTATGGATAATTGGCCCATGGAAAAATCAGCTTCCAAACTCCAAATGTCTGAGTTACACACACGTTTGGAACATGATCCATGTGCAAGCTATAGATTATATGCCTAAGAAAATTGGGACATCCAATATCCCTTTTTTCCCCCTGAAAAGTGTGCCCGGTGGTATTTACCTGTGCACGTGTTTCCATGTATTTGTCCAGTTGCAGCGGCTGCAGTGATGAGCGTCTCACTCCGAGGTCCCTTCACCCCCACTCTTGTTTCTCCATCTCACCCTGCATGGCTGAATGAGACTGGGTGAATGTGATATTATGATTGGGATACTTTGTGCCTCTACTTACTTTCTTATGTAAATGATTTGCGCATGCCCACTTTATTTTTAGTAACAGACTCCTTTGAAAAAGCTTCATAATCAATCGTGATTTACCCGAGCTCTGTGACATTATGGCTGAGAACTGCCAGTTTGGGATGTAAGTGTAAATTAATAATGTTTTTCTGAAGTTCTCTTTCCTGTTTCCCATAGTTGTGGCTGGTGGAGGACTGGATAGCAATTATAAGCTCTCCATACTTGTATGAACTGCAGCCATCTCTATTTCTCTGCAGAGGTTATGTGCAATAAAAGCGTGCATGGCAGAGCAGTTAAGAGAGCCAGATATAGCAAGTAAGGCGGGTACTGACGTGGCCTCAGGCCTGACATGGCTGAAGTTACTCCTTCCTGACAAGGCTAACGGCTCTTTGCCCCAAGGCCCTCGGTCCCACAGAGCTGTGGCTGTCATCCTCCTCTCCATAGAACACGTGAGGTCATTAGGGAAATGCTGATGCCACGCACGGGGCCGTGATCTCCCCTGCCACCAGGCTGCAGCTGACGCATGGATGACATCTCTTTGGTGTCAAATCCAGGCAGAGCATTGTCCTACCTGTCCCGGTATCTGTGAGAAATCAGCTCTTGGAAGGAATTTAATTGGTTCTACCTCAATTCAGATAAGACTGAGAAGCAAGGATAAAGTTGCCATGCAAGAGCAATGCTGGATTCCAAACAACTCTGGAAGGTCCCTGCATACAACAGACCCTGAAAGAAAGTGTGCACAAGCCATGAGACTAGTACAGTCAGGATATAATGTGTGCATAGTGTTTACCCATCTTTACGTATCTCTGAGTATGTGTTGTAATGGTCTTGCTGATAATGAGAATATGGTCATATTTGGTCTTTAGAAATTTAAGTTTCAAAGCTAGAACTAATGGGCATAATGTATTGTTCAGGACACAGATGTTGTCTTTCTTTGCTCCAGTGATGTGTATCTTTCCTCTGTTCTCCCTTACCCCTTCAAGGCAGCATATGACTTGTGCACCTTTGAAACATTGATCCTCCCAAGCACAGAGAATGACCAGGGAGAAGGTCACCCTCCCTCCCTCCCTGCCTTGATAATGCTCCTCTGTAGAGGTCCTTCCCTCACCTGGGCCTGGCTTTCATCAATTAGCAGAGGCCAGTACCAAAATCAGTGCCATTGTCCCCACTAAAACTACTGTCACCATCACTACCACCACCACCATCACCATCACCATCATCACCACCATCACCACCATCACTACCATCATCACTACCACCACCATCACCACTGTCACTACCACCATCACCACTATCACCATCACCATCACCATCATCAGTATCTCATCACCA
>PVJS01043410.1:0-17081 GCA_004027185.1 Glis glis | reverse complement strand
AGATCCTCCGGTCTCCGCCTCCCAAAGTACTGGGATTACAAGCGTGCGCCACCATGCCCGGCCAAGGACTCTTGACTTTCTGAGACTGGATGATATCACTTAGCATAATATTCTCTAGTTCCATCCATTCCCCTGCAAATGACATAATTTTGTGGGTTTTTTATGGCTGAGTACAAGATAATCTCTTATACCAATAATTTGTTCTTATGATGGTTGATCCTAGTGTGTGAGAGAAAAGTTCATAAAATAACAATAAAATTACATGAAAAACAAACACCAAGAAGTGTGCTGGGAAGGACAGTCATAAAACATAGTAGTGGGGGGATGGATGGAGAAGATCCTAATTAGGGATTGTTTCATTAATGAGGGATTTAGGGATCATGAGATTCATACTATGCAGGGATGGGTTATGAACAGAACATGTATGACCTGAGGAAATGGGGAACTTCCAGGGAAGAGGAGGTCATGATGGGGGGAAGGAACAGGTGGTGTGAAGGATTTGGAAGGAAGAAGAAACAGTGGAACAAGTTTCAGAATTCAAATGACAGCATTTGAACAAAAAGGAATGCTAGGGCATAAAATGCTATGGTATCTATCAAGTAACTAGAAGGGTTCTGAGAGCTAAAGGTCACACTCTATAGCATGTGAAAGACATTAACATTAACAGCAAGAGGGTGAACTTGAAAAATGGTCCTCTTTCTAGGGGTGAGGGTGAGGAGAGTCAGGTAGTATCTAATTTTCATCCGAAACATGTTTCATGAAGGCCTTTATAGGTATTGAACAGCAGTGTTTGGGATAGAAATGACAATTTTATTATCCAGATGGCTTCTTCCTAGGTTTAATGATTTTTATGTCATGTTGAAGTATCAAAATATATGTCAGTGCAGCCATTTATTCAAATAGTGATTAGAAATTCAGATGTGAGAAGTTTAGTCAGGTTTTCTTTTGTTTGGAAAATGTCGGCTTCCCTTTGTTGGCCATTTATCTTGGTCTGTCTAGGAGAGATGAATATATTCTGTGATACTGGAGTAGAGGAAATTGGAATTTTCTTCTTAGCTCAGTTATCGCAACTTGGCTTGACAGTGAAAAAAATAGTCAAATACTAGGCACTTAACCTTAGAGCCTTGAAATACCTAACACCCCCATATACTGTGAACTGCATGCACCATTATTTTCTTTCACAATAAAATTTAATAAGTGCTGTCAATTTAACTGTGACATTTTGTCAATTTTCCATGCATTTCCAGTCCAGAAATGTTCAAATACTGAAAAATGCACCTTTGAATTGATGAAAAATGATAATTAAATATTATCATTAAATGGATTAATAAGGAAGGTACCATTTTAAAGTAAACATGTGAGCATGGATAATCCTTGGAGCAGAATAGGGTGGAGTCCACACTGTATTTCCTTTCTAAATAATTTCTTGAATCCTTTGAGAATTTATATTGAATTTTCCTGAGTTGAAGTAATATTTTAAACTATAGTCATATTATTTTGAAATCTTAAGTTTGTAATTATCTCCATTATTGACTTTGGTGTGTAGATTTTAAAATATATACAAAAGTTCACAGCTGAATCTTCAATTTTCTCTTTGGCATCTTGACTATTTGAAGGAGGCTTATTTTGCAGTTTCATAAAAACTTATTTTAAAACTAATATGCAAGCTTTTATTGAAATATTGTTTTGACACTATAAAGTAAAAATTTCCTTGTTCATTCAATATCAAGTCAGATAACAATCATAATTTCCTTTGAAGTGAAAAGGGTAGAGAACTTTCAACTATATAAAAATTACACAATAACCTAAGGGAATGGATTATAAGCTTTCATCTATTTAAAAATATCATGTCATTTTATCCTGACTGGTTTGTATTCCTCAAGAAAATTCCAGTTCATCTACTGTCATAGCTTTTACCCTGGTTTGAAGGAGTATATTTTGATTGATCTTGTTTCTTTTATGTAAAATCCAGGACAAAACATTAGTGTTCTGCAATTGTAAAAAAAATTGTTTAGCTCATTATTAAGAATGCCAGCATGCCATAATCATATTTTACTACTTCCCTCTCCATAAATTACAAACTTACATTTACTTTGTTATTCCTTTATCAGAATAGTTGCCAAATTTACCTATATTTTTAAAGTAAATTTTATTCTAAAGTTATTTCTACATTCACCTCCTGATTTTAGAAATATTGGTCAGGTGCCAACAATGGTAACGCATTGGGGATACAAATAAGAGAACACACACACACACATACACACAAACACACACACACACACATACACACACACACACACACACACCCTACCCCAAAGTGCTCAGAGTCAAGGGAAGGAGATTAACTTGAAGACTATTATATCTAATAAAATATATTATCTATAATAAATGTGTGCTTAAGACATAGTCACAGCACAAAAAGTAAGTGATTGCTTTAGCATACAGCAATTAAGGAATCCTTGGTGTAGAGGGTCATGATTAATCTATTAATCTGAGCCTTCCAAGATGAGTAGAAATTCTCCAGAAAGGTAATAGGTTTCTGGCAGGAAGAAAGGTTAGGACATTCCACACAGAGTCAAAACTAAATGGAAGTACAGATATGAAATGGAATACCTCAAGTGTTCCAAAATACTGAAATATAAGACGTGGTGGCGCACGCTTGTAGTCCCAGTACTTGGGAGGCGGAGACCGGAGGATCCAGGTTCGCGGCCAGCCTCAGCTACTTAGTGAGACCCTCTGCAGCTTCACAAGACCTGGTTTCAAAATAAAGTATAAAAAATAGGGCCAGGGGTGTAGCTCGGAGGTAGAATACCCCTGGGTTCAAGCTCTGGTACAGCAAAAAAAAAAAAAAAAAAAAGAGTTAAGGAGTGATCAGTGATAATGCTGGTTACAGATAAGGAAGTGATAACAATGAAGGTTGTATATACCTTGTAAATGAGTTTGGAATGAGTCTTCAAGTGATAAGCAATCATTCAATAGTTCTTTGTGTATTTCTAATTTAGTCTAGAGGAAGAATTAAAGGAGAGACTTTTAGGGTAATGCCAGTTAGGATATTTTAGTGAGACCAAGTGAAGCCTAATGAGGTTCTGACCTACCTAGAAAGCCCTTGAGGATGGATAAAATGATGGATTCAAGGAAAGCAAAGGTGAAAAGAATATGCATATTTAATTAATAATGTAGTGGAGAGAAAAAATTTGGGTTGACTCCAAAGTTATCTTTGGACTTCAAAATATTTCCAAAAAAATTGGTTTAACTCATAATTATCTTTGTGGAAGGTACAGTTAAGCAAGAGAGGTGCTAAGACCATTGAGTTTAAGAAGAAGTTGCCAAACAATATTGAGTTAGACACGTACATAGTTGTTGAAAATTCTCAAGATTATGTCATTATTAAAATTAGAGTGACAGACTGTTAGCTAAATTGGAGATTCTTCAATGACCAGAGTGTAGTGACTGAAAGACTTAGGCAATGGTAAATAGGAAAAGTGATGTCGGTAGATCCAGACAACAGAGGCTCAGTAGCATACGTTTAACAAGAGTGGCCAGCAAAGGATGAGCCACTTATGTCCTCCCCATCTCTAGAGAGCTTTATGAAAATGCTCCAAGAAAATTTTCCAAATTGCACAGTAAGAATAATAGTTATTTACTTGTTTAAAGGTAGATTAGGGGGCTTTTAAATTTTTTTTCCAATTCTAAGATGTTGTATTTCTTTGTAAATTTAGTGTATCAGCTAATCACTATAGTAGTGGTTGCAAAATCACTGATTTTAATGTAAATATCCTAGGCTAGATATGAATTTTATGGTCATAGGTTTCAAAGTATACACGCATGCACGTGTACACACACACACACACACACACACACACACACAAGCAAGTCATTTTGCATAAGACATTGTGTCACACTAGTTCAAAACTACACTTCTCTCTGGTTATGGTGGTGCACGCAATCCCAGTACTTGGGAAGCTGGGACAGAAGATCACAGGTTTAAGGCCAGCCTCAACAACTTAGTGAGGCCCTCAGCAATTTAGCAAACCCTGTTTCAAAATGAAAAAAAAAATGTTGGGTGCGGAGCTGGGAGGTAGAATTCCCTTGGGTGCATTCTCAATCCCTAGTGCCAAAAAAATACACTTATAAGACCTCTTCCTTTGTTACATTTAATCCTTAGTCTGAGATTATTTTATCTCAAGAATTATCACATGAGAACTACACCATTTAGTTTGGATAATATGCATTTAACTGCTGATTAACTTTAACTAAAATTATATGGGAATGAATTCTGAAAGCAAAGATAAAATGAGCCGGGTGTGGTGGCTCACGCTTGTAATCCCAGTACTTTGGGAGGCGGAGACAGGAGGATCCGGGTTCGCAGCCAGCCTCAGCTCTCGCTCTGTCTCTCTCTGTCTCTCTCTCTCTCTCTCTCTCTTTCTCTCTCTCCTTAGTGAGGCCCTCCGCAACCTCATGAGACCCGGTTTCAAAATAAAGCATAAAAAATAGGGCCGGGGGCGTAGCGCGGAGGTAGAACGCCTCTGCATTCAATCCCCAGTACCGCAAAAAAATAAAATAAATAAATAAATAAAAATAAAAACAAAGATAAAATGGCCTGGGGTGACTTGTGTTTGGGATAATCTACCCCAAAGTTCTACTCCAATAGGTTGAATGATCAACCTAGGTTGATAATAATCCAATAGGTTGATGGTATTTGGAAATCAAAAATTATCTACCTACAAAACAAATGATCTGTGATAATCATTAACATTATTACTGAAAAATATTAATTGTAAATAATTGAAGCAATTTATTTTAAGGTGGAACACAGTTTATCACTGAAGCTGTAATTCCTAACAAAGAGCTTCTAAAAAGAGGAGAGAATCATTGCTTGGCCATTATATGAGGCATGTCTGAATTTATCAGGTAGCAAATCTTGTAGTTCAATTTTCCATTTAGATTAGAATGAAATATTAAAAAATTCTCATAATAATTCATTTCTTCTCTGCCATTATCATAGTTATTAAAAGTTGACAAGGTGCATTTTTTTCAGGTAATTTATAGTTTTCAAATCTCAATATCCCCAGAATATGAGATGATAATAGTAATTTCTTTAGTGAGGATGAATCAGAGGTAAACCTTGCCTTATTTAGTTACTTCCTAGAAGTAAGTTCAAAATTCCCATAAAAACTTTTAACTCAACTGTGAGAGCCTCAAAAATGTTAAATCTCAGCCTTAGAATGTTTTATTCAGATTACTTACCTCAAGTGTCTGTATTTTCACTGATACAGATGCCAGAAAAAAAGTATGAAGAGGTCAGATTCAGGACTATTTTCACAAGAGAGATTTGGTAGTTAAGCACAGCTTAAGTCTTCCTTATTCTCCAGGTAAAATCATTAGAGTCCTCTTTTCCTTCCCTGTTTCTCTTCTCCCACTCATTCTGTTGAGAGTTCCTCCAGGTATACAAATGAATACTTTTTCACACAAGGGTTTCCCTGTACATATTATGCAAATACTCTAATCCTGTCCTTCCCCACAGTGCACCTGATATTTCCTACTCCCCATTTCTGCTTTATTTCTCATTGTTGGAACATATTTGTATTGGTCAGGGTTCACTAGACTAACAGAATTCACAGAATGAGTACATGGAAAAAGGGATTTATCAGATCATCTTACAATGTAGTCCCGAGTTCCGACTGCACGTGGAGAGTCAGAGAAACCAGTAGCTGGTCGAGCGGTCTAAGAGCTCTTCGGAGAAATGATGGTGAAGTTTCAGTTCGAAGGGCTGGAGGCCGAGGATCTCAGACGAGAGCAGAAGATCGAGAAGCTCTTCAGAGAAACGGCGAAGTTGGAGGCCGACGATCTCAGACGAGAGCAGATGCGTTTTCTTCTTCGGAAAGAGTCGCGCGTCCCTCTACGCCGCTTTCTCCTTCTTTTATCTAAATCCTGCATCTATCAGAACCCTGCTGCCTACATTTAAGGCAGGACTTTCTGTTTAATCTGCTGTTACACACCCAAAGTCACATGATCTTGGGTGTGTCATGATCCGGTCAAGTTCACAAATTAGATTAACTATCACAATATTATTATCTGGATATTCTACATAATTTACTTATTTATCTTGTGTAGTTTTTGCCTCCCTTATTAGAAAATAAACTCTCTGAGGGCAGGAGTATTTTTCATCACTGTATTTACAATGCCTAAAGTGGTACTTGGTCCATAAAAAACACTCAATGTCTATTTGCAATTGAATGAGGAAGTCAAGAGGACACATGGGACAAGGCAAATGGACACGTTCAGTTGATATTTCTGGCAACTAGTAGTATAACTGAATTGAGTTGTTTCTAGAATTGGTAAGAATCTTACACTGCAAGGTCAGTGTGAGCTTAACTCATTAAGCATCCAAATGCATATATTTGATCAGATAACCATCTCAGGGGGAAAATAAAGTAATAATTATATTTGCTGATTTAATGTATTTCATGTACTATGTTAAGTGCTTCATTTATAGAATTTAACTCATTCCTCATAACTGCCCCAATAAATCTGTTTTATTTATTCTTATTTTATAGATGAAGAAACAAGCCTTCAACTTTCCCAAGGCTGCACAATCAATAAGTGGCTATCAAATACTCAGACCACATTTTTTTTAGCCACTAGATCATATGTCACAAGTATACATTTTTCTAATGTCACTGGCATTGGTAGCTTTATGCTACAGAAAAGAGAAGGGCTGTGGAATGGTGAGAGCTTCAGAAAAGATGAACATGATAAAGGAACTACATAGGATATAAATATATATAAATATATATAATAAATATATAAATAAATAATATATATATATAATATATATATATATTATATATATATGTATCTCCTAAGGAAGAAAAAACTCAATGCCAACACATGTCTTTAAATATTTGAAGTACTTCCATGGGAAGAAAATAAATACTAATAACAGGAGATAGAAATTATAGATTAGAAAATATTTGCAAAGAACATGTTGATCTGTTCTGTTTGAAACAAAGGAAGTGACCATGTTATTGATTGAGCTACATTTCCCTGAAAGTATGGAACCAGAAGGTGTGTTAGAGTACTGTAAGAACATTTTATATCCAGTTCATTCATTGGGAAGAAAGTTAGCATAGATAGTTGTAAGATCTTCTTCAACTCAGAGGGCTGAGTTTAAAAAAATTGATCTTTCTTGTGAGTAAAGTGACTCATTCACTCAGCGACTCAATTCTGTGGAAACTAAATTAAGTTTATTTTTAAATTGAATTAAATATTACTGCTTGATAAATTTACTAATGCAGAGAGAAACAAAACAACGAGATCATCAGGCACACATGCCATGTTCCTTTGTTTACCATTTTACCTACATCTATACTCATATATTCTTTTTTCCTTCTTTCTTTGTGTAAGTTGTTGTCCCTTCTTAGAACAATGGCAAAATGTGTTGCTATTGTTCTAGCTCTGACCTTTCCTACCTTCTCTACTGAAGCTTTTCTCTAGTCTGCATCTTTATCTTCTTGTTGTTTATTAGTTCTTCCCTTCACGCACTCCTACACCTGTTGAAATGGCTTTTACTCCCAGCCTCTTCTAAGTAAGATTACCTGTGACCTCCTGTAGTAATTTTGTGCATTCCTATTTCAAAGCTCCCCAAGGCCACCCATAGAATTTATAATTCACAAGAAATAGCTGTATTCATGTCTAATACTAATTACAAGAGTAAGATCCTCCCTACAGCTCAGTAAGGGAACAAGTCAGAGTGTAGAGGAGCCATGCTCAGGCTGCCTATATTCTCCCCTTCTCATGAGAGGTCACATGGAGCATACTCTCCCTCCAGTGACCATGCAGTCATATATGTACACTGTGTATACCTAGGGAAACCCTCTTGAGACTCAGACTTTAGGACTTTTATTGGAGGCTGCTAAGAGCATTTTCCCTGCCTAGAAACTACTAAAATTTCAGACTCCCAGAAAGCAAGCATGTGTTACCACTGACACATTGTTTGTACAAACTGTAGCCAGAGAAAAACAACCTTGTCAAGGAATGTTCTAGAAGCCAAATTCCCAGATGCAAAGGGCAATCTTGCAAGAAGGCCTTTGTGAAGATAACAGATTCAACACTGCTGTGTTAACACTGCCGGCATGCTTCTCATAACTCCAAATACTTGCCATACCTGATGAGTCCCATATCCTTCTCCATGCCTCTGACAGCGCCCCTTAGCTAACTTCTTGAACTCTCTGAACTTCTTGACACCCCTCCTTCACAATTCCACACTTACAGTCTCAGCTACAGTCACAGTGACCACCTGGGAGTCTAAGTAGATCAAACTTTCCCTTTTCTCTCTCCTTTCATCTGGAGTTCTCTTACTCCATTCATCTCTCCTCCCTGGCCCCCCCCCCTTTTTTATCTCAATGCCTCTCTTTTATCAAAAGAGAATAAATCTAAGCACTATCTTTCTAGGAAGGATTTCTTATCTCTTGGATGGATCATGTGCATTCTATAGTTACTCCCAAAGCAGCTGATGACTGCCTCTGCATGCACATATAAAATATTATAATTAGCTGCTCAGTTGTCTATCTTTACAATTAAACCAGAAGTCTTTTTGAGGACAGGAATTCTATATTGACTCAATGTTGTATGTGTTACATATCCAAGTGCCTATTAAGCATCACCATCACAATGTTCCACCAAAACCTCAAATCCAACTTTTGCATATCAAAAATTTCCCTTTGCATCTGGCTGTCCTGAGTATTTCCCTGGTACTCATTGGTTCAGCAAGCGGAAATGCCACACCATCTACCGATTTCTACAGCAGGATAATTGGTAGATATCAAAGACTCTTCCATGTCCAATGCCACTGACTTGATCTCTGAATTGCATAGCTTCTGACACTTTCACCTTTTCTTCACTGTCCTGCATTCATTTATGTTCTATGTTTTCCTATCTAATAATTTCTTACTTCCCTGTTCCCAGTAGTCCTCAAAAAGTTCTGCCTGACTCCAGACTGGACACCTGCAAATTAATTCTCCAAATCAGTCAGATTTGGGGCAAGCTACTTATCCTTTCTGAATGTCATATTTCATATATGTGAAGTGGGAATGCTAATAGTCCTGGCCTCATGAGATTGCTATGAAAGAGTAACTGATATAGTAAATAAAAAATATTTATCACATAGTAAATGTAAATAAATGTGGGCATTAGCTATTAAAATTGTTAAAGCTTTAAGTGCTTTAAAAGTTAAAGTTATCAATGCCAATCACTGTGTCGAGCATGGGAAAGTAAGGAGGGAGAAGGAGTGGGTGGGAATTGGGGGAGGGCTCACTGAGTTCTGTGTGCATGTATGCCTCTATCACCCTGAACTACATCAAGATGTATGATAACAATGCACCAGTTAAAAAAAGTTAAAGTCCTTAAAAAGACACATCTGTTCATGTTATATCACTGAAAATTACTGATGGCCCAACAAGGCCTTCAGGCTTGTCTGAACTTCTTATCTTGACACTCCTTCTTTCACAATCCCACACTTACACACTCAGCTACAGTTACAGTGACTACCTGGAAGTCTCTAAGTAGGTCAGACTTTCCCCTTTCTCTCTCTTAAGCCTTTCTATAATCCTTTCATCTGGACTTCTCTTACCCCGTTCATCTCCCCTCCCTGGCCCTTTTATCTCAACGCCTCCTTTTCATCCAAAGAGAATAAATCTAAGGCATTCTCTCTCTCTAGAAAGGATTTTCTCATCTCCCAGCTAGATCATGTGCCTCCTACAATTACTCCCATAGCACCTGATGGCTACCTCTGCATACACATATAGAATATTATTATAATTAGCTGCTCAGCTGTCTATCTTTACAATTAAGCCCGAAGAATTTTTGAGGACAGGAATTCTGTCTTGACTCAACATTATGTCTTCTTCTCAGTCTGGGGCCTGGTCCAAGGTAGCTGCTTAATCAGATTTTGGGGAATGATAATATCAAGCAAGTGGGATATAGCTATAGAAATAGCTTCAGAGTTTAGCAGAAGATTCAGTAACTCATATGAGAAGAATCTAGAGGAGAAGTGAAATCTATTGTATAGGCAGTATAACTTTACCTTTCTAAATAGCTGGGTTGAGCTCCTCAGAATACTGAAATAGGCTAGGCTAAGTCAAATGTAGTAACTTTTCCTGAGCAGGATTTTCCTGATTGGCCTCAAGTGTTCTGCTTTTTCTCTTGCCTTATCAAACTCCTAAACCCTATTTTAGTATTGATCATCATGGGCACAAACACCTTACTTACTGTGCCAGAAGCAAGGAAGATAGGATTTGCATCAATGCCTAGTCCAAAACTGGCTTGAGTATCCCTAGCTCTTTTTTTTTTTTTTTTTTGCGGTACCGGGGATTGAACACTGGGGCGTTCTACCTCCACGCTACGCCCCCAGCCCTATTTTTTATACTTTATTTTGAATAGAGTAGAAGATCATGAAGTTGTGGAGGGCCTCACTAAGGAGAGAGAGAGAGAGAGAGAGAGAGAGAGAGAGACAGGGAGAGAGAGCGAGAGAGTTGAGGCTGGCTGCGAACCCGGATCCTCCGGTCTCTGCCTCCCAGAGTACTGGGATTACAAGCATGTACCACCACGCCTGGCTTTCCCTAGCTCTTTTAGATGTTACCAGTAGTCCAAGCATAATTGTATAGAGGAGGAGAGAGAGAGTCTGGGGGAAAAGAGTGACTGAGCTAGTCCTGGATCAGTTATCATCACAAGGTAGGAAGGAAGATGGGATTCTACATTATGTGATTCACAGGTATCAAATCCCCGATCCAGTAAGACATATGAATTCTTTCAGTCCAGTTACAGCAAGAGCCATAGGATTTAATAATTACCTGCTATGGCTAGCTTTTTCCATTTTGAAGTATTTTTGGGAAAACGTAATCAGAAAAAAAGTAGAGAAGATCTTGGATAAGCTGTCTTATACCCAACAAACCTTATTTTGTACAGCATAAACGAGATCAGGCAGGGTAAAAGTCAAATCAAAATTTCTGAACAAGAGCCATGGTTCCAATAATCCCAGAGTGTTCCTTGTGCAGAATTGTGCTCTAGCACCCATAGAAGACAGGTGTAGTGGACAGCATGGTGCATCAGTCTGATGACCCTTTCAGGACCCAGGTTCCCATTCCCTCAGCTGAAAACGAATGGTGGTTGCTAGTAGGTCACAGCTGTCTCCCTCAGTAAATTGATCTCAGTGGAAGGAATCTTGACATGCCCTCATCACTCCTAGCTAGAGACAGGCTACATCTGTGGTCTGGTCAAAAAGTTATATACAAAGGCCTGATCCCTTATTTCAGTTTGGGACAACTCTGAATGAGCATCTCAGTTTGGAGAAGCAAGTGTGAGTGGCTGAATCTTTTGTTGCAAATGGAGCAGAGTGGAGTTTCTTCACATTTTTCTTACTTCATCACAACTACCATTCCCTAGAAGGTACTGTCACTACACTGACCAAAGCAAGGCTATTTTTTTCTATGTAGTATAACATTCTAGACACCTAAATTCCATGGAGAACACTTACAGAAATGATGGAATGAGAGTTCCTGCAGTATTTATTGATAGCTATTCCATTTTTATCTAGCAGCTCTGGTAATAGAAATGAATAAGTAATTGAACCCAAATGACTTGCATTTTGGAATATGCAATAATGAATAAACAACTTAATCTTTTGTGAATAAAATACCACATGTAACAACATTGAGAAAAGAACTATAGCAAAGCTGATTTGTTTAGGTTGCTAATATGCAATACATTGCATTTTCTGTTGTATTTTTGCTTTATAGTTAAACCTATCTTTTGATGACAATTATTCAAAATCATAGTCACAGATGAATTTTTATTATTTGTTTTCCCTACCAGACATGCTATTAATCATCCTGTGCATTCTTTGGTTTATTCTCTTGTTCTTGTTATGTATTCATGAGATTTAATTTTATGTTTCTCTTTCACACAGATGAGAGACTTTTAGAACTGGAGGAGTTCTTGAAATCCATTTCCCCCAAACACCTGACTTTGTGAATGAAAAAAGAGAGTCGTGGAGAGATGAGGAAGCCTGGAATGATTTAGCTCCTGCCTACTTTCCTTCTTCTCTCCAGTTATGATCCAACCACATTGGCTATTGGAACCTGCCAAGCACATTCTGACTTCTTGACTCTCTCCCTTCTCCTGGAATGCTGAACTCACAGAAGCTGTCAGTGGCTGCTCGATGATAGAGCCACTTAATCATTCACTCTTTTATCAGCCTGTTTCAGTTCTGATATTTCTCTTATGCACATGTTTGTTCATTTATTTTCTTACTGTCTGTGCTCTCCTCAACCCTCCCCTTCTAATACACACCACTTGCGTATCCCCATAACCTAGCTGTATGACTATCATAGAGTAGAAGATCACTAAATATTTGTGGAGTGAATGAATGAATGGAGTTGAGTGATCAGTGCAAAGCCCCATACTTGGTTATGATCTGAGGTGGACACTATTGGTCAAACCTTTTGATTCCAGTTCAGCCTCGACTCCTGCACTATTTTATGTACAGAGAATTTCACTCATACTTATGGAAGACTGAGATACACAGGCATTTCACTAGTCTTTGTGGGGAATTCAGATATTAAGTTATTGTCTATGCCATATCTGTAGACGTTTGTTCTTGAGGTTCTTTTGACTTTTTAGCTCATCTGAGGCTACCCTGTATACTTCATGATTTCCTGACATCTATTCCTGTTTATTTTTTATTTTACTTTATTAATTAAAAGGGCTACTTCACCTTTAAATGACACATACTTATCTTACTTTTGTAAGAAGCACCTTACAAGCCGGGCGTGGTGGTGCACGCTTGTAATCCCAGTACTTGGGAGGCTGAGACCGGAGGATCCAGGTTCACGGCCAGCCTCAGATACTTAGTGAGGCCTCCGCAACTTAGTGAGACCCTGTTTCAAAATAAAGAATAAAAAATAGGACTGGGGGTGTAGCTCGGAGTTAGAATGCCCCTGGGTTCAATCCTCAGTACTGCAAAAAAAAAAAAAAGAAGCACCTTACGGGTATAAACCTGATTCTTCAGTACACTTAAGTGTGGAACATTGAATTTATTTGCACAAGTCCTTATCTTTACTGTTCTTGTTTTTCTTATTCTTATTTTAGCTAATTACATATATGGAAAAGTCTATATTTAAACTGATAATCTACAAAGGAAATAGGTGAATACAGCAGAGTGTCTATATGTTATAAAAACCTAAAAGCTACAAGGCAGAAATTTAATTAATTCTCAGCTCAAGTTCATAAACGACAAACATAAATGTTAAAGTGGCAAAAATACAGAGCTCTATATCTTTCTAGTTCATTGTTCTCACTCTACAAATTAAACCTACCAATGTGAAAATGCCAAATGCCCATTGAACCATTTCCAAGTTAATAACATTTCTGTAAGAATCCATTTGGACTTTTTTCCTCAATCTGGCACATTTAATATCATTTCAAACCCAGTTGGTTTGATTATAAAAGAAATGCAGTGGCATTTCCAGGGTGCAAACTCCACAAACTGGATCCAATTACCAAATTTGCAAAAGGTGTTTCAGCATGAAATAACTTGCCTTTGCCCACCATAATATTGCAAATGGATTTAAAATGATGGGAGATTATTTTGTGTGCCTGTGCCTATCCATCTTTCCTTTAAATTTCAAGATATTTGTTTTAGGTTTTCACAGCTAGGAATATGTCAAATGAGCATGAATAAGAAGTACTGGTTCATCATGTGTTTATATATATATATATATATATATATATATATATATATATTATTTTCAGATTGAAGCTTACTTTGATCAGCATTTTCAAATTAAGTTTGTATAACACTACTTTCATAAGGTATTTGTAGATATTCCATGAAAAAAAACCAACCAAAACAAAATAGTACTGAGGATTAATAAGTGAGGGAGATGTTACACACAACATTTCCCTATTGGAAATCCATCTTGTACTTTAACATACTAAAGGCTTTTAGAATTCCTATTGGAGAAACATTTGCTGAGACATCCCTTTCTGAGATATTGGTTGACCATCAATTTTTTTTAAATCAGCCTTTTTAAAATATCTCTACTTGTATGAATCAAGATCCAATCATGAAAACAGAAATTTCCCTAGGTATTTTATTTTATTTTTTATTGGTGCATTGTAATCACACATCTTGATTAGTTTCAGGGTGGTAGAAGTATACATGCACACATCAGTCAGTTAGCCCTCCCCTAATTTCCACCCCAATTCTCCCCCTTCCCTCCTTCTCATGCTCAGCATAGTAGTTGACTTTGATATATTTGTGTATGGACAGCCTGTGCATTAGGGTGTTTCCCTCCTCTCCCGTCTCATCTCAGTTTGGCCGCCTTCTCTACTCACCTACTGTTTTCTCCATCTTTGTCTGGAGTCCCTCCTATACCCTATTCTCCCTAGCTTCCATATATTAGGGAGAGCATCTGACTTTTCACTTTTTGTGACTGGCTAATCTCACTAAGCATAAGGTTCTCTAATTCCATCAATTTCCCTGAAAATTATGTAATTTTGTTCTTCTTGATGGCTGCGTAAAATTCCATTGTGTACATATCACATAGTTTTGTAATCCATTCATCTGTTGTTGGACATCTTGGCTGGTTCCATAGTTTGGCAATTGTGAATTGTGCAGCTATAAACATACATATATAGGCATGCATCAGTCTGGTAATTTGGATTCCATTCTTTTGAGTAAATACTACATGTGGTATTGCTGGGTCATAAGATAGGTTCATTCCCAATCTTCTGAGGATCCTCCACACTGTTTTACAAAGTAGTTGCACTATTTCAATCCCATCAACAGTGTATTAGAGTTCCTACTTCTCCACATCCTCACCAGCATTTGTTATTGTTTATGTTTTTAATGATTGCCATTCTAATTGGGGTTATGTGAAATCTTTGATTTGCATCTCTCTGATTGCTAATGATGTTGAACACTTTTTCATACATTTATTGGCCATTTGTATTTCTTCTTTTGTGAAGTGCCTATTTAGTTCACTTGCCCATTTTTTGATTGGATTGTTTGTGTTTTTAGTGGTGAGTTTCTTGAGTTCTCTGTATAGTCTAGATACTAGTCCTTTATCAGTGGAGTAACTGGCAAAAATCACCCATTCTGTTGGTTCTCTGTTGAGGTTCTTGATAGTTTCCTTTGCTGCACAGAAGCTCTTCAGTTTAATGCAATCCCACAAATTGATCCTTTTTTTAACTTCTTGTGCCTTTGGAGTCTTGTTGAGGATGTTTTTTCCTGTGCCTATGTGTTGAAGAGTTGGTCCTATACCCTCTTCAAGTAGCTGCAAGGTCTCTGGTCTGATTTCCAGATCTTTGATCCATCTTGAATTGACTCTTGTGCAGGGTGAGAAGGTGGGGTTTATTTCCATTTTTCTGCATGTGGTTAACCAATTTTGCCAACACCATTTGTTGAAGAGGCTATCTTTCTTCCAGTGTATGTTTTTGGCTCGTTTGTCAAAAATCAATTGGCTGTAAGTATGCAGATTTGTTTCTGAGTCTTCTGTTATGCTCCATTGGTCTATGTTTCTGCTTTTGTGTCAATAAAATGCTGTTTTTATTACTATGGCTCTGTAGTATAGTTTGAAGTCAGGTATTGTGATGCCTGCTGCATCGTTCTTGTTGCTGAGAACTACTTTGGCTATTCTGAGTTTTTTGTTGTTCCAAATGAATATAAGGACTGATTTTTCTGTGTCTTTGAAGAATGACCTTGGTAATTGAATGGGCATTACATTGAATCTATAGATCATTTTTGGAAGAATGGCCATTTTGATGATATTTATTCTGCCTATCCAAGAGCATGGGAGATCTTTCCATCTTCTAAGATCTTCTTCAATTTCTTTTTTCAGTGCTTTATAATTTTCCTTGTAGAGGTCTTTTACATCCTTGGTTATGTTTATTCCTAAGTATTTTATTGTTTTGGGGGATATCATGAGCAGAAAAGTTTTCTGGATTTCTTTTTCAGTGGATTTATGTTTGGCATATAGAAAAGTTTCTGATTTTTGAAGATTGTTTTTGTTTCCAGACACTTTGCTGAATTTGTTGATCAGTTCTATAAGCCTTTTTGTTGAGTTTGTTGGGTCTTCTACGTATGATGTGATGTCAACTGCAAATAGAGATAGTTTCATTTCTTCTTTTCCTATTTGCACTCCTTTGATTTCTTTCTAATATCTTTTTGCTCTGGTTAGAGTCTCTAGTACTATATTGAAAAGGAATGGTGACAGCGGACATCCTTGTCTTGTTCCTGTTTTTAAGGGGAACTCTAATAGTTTTTCCCCATTCAACATGATGTTTGCTGTGGGCCTATTGTATATTGCCTTTATGATGTTGAGGTATGTTCCTTCTATTCCAATTCTCTGCAGTGTTTTTATCGTGAATGGGTTTTATCAAATGCTTTTTCAGTGACTATTGAAATGATCATGTGATTTTTGTCATTAGTTCTGTTTTTGTGGTGGGTTACATGGATTGTTTTCATGGGTCTCCACGTTTTCCACTGGGGCTGTCCCTATGTCTCTCTCTCTGTCTACACATATGACAGGTGTCACCAGCACAAGATCCTGAGCTTGTGTCTCTCTTTGCCTACAGAGGCGGCAGATGTCACTTTGACCTGACTCTGCAAACACGGAACTCCACGCTTTCCACAGAGAAGACTGGATTGGTGTAATTTTTCCCCAGGTACCATGACTGTGTGTCCTATGGTGATCTCTGGGAACTCTGCAAGGACTTTATGACCTGCGGGCTGCAGGTCTGTCCTGCCCAAATGTTGACAGGGGCTGTTTGCTTATCTGTGTGTCTACTGTGTCTTACAGCCCACCCCACTCCCACCTCCACAGGGGTGATCCACAAAGTCTCAGACCCTGCGAGTCTATTGCTTGCCATGCGAGTCCCTGTGGCCACACTAGATGGTCTCCCTCTGGGGTGGCTCGTTGACTTACAGTCTTGTTTAGCGCTGCTCTTAGTCTCTGGGGAAGTAGGTGGGCTCAGCCACACTGCCCCAGGTTCTGGTCAGACTTCCGGGCATTTGGGTCTCT